>JADGKA010000258.1:0-27589 GCA_027604605.1 Borealophlyctis nickersoniae
GGGTTTGGGTGTGGCTGGATTTGTGGGGACGGGATATTAATATTTGTATGTTATTAGTGTACCCACACTCCACCCGACCGCCTGAACAGTATTTTATCGTTACCTTCAACGTCCAACGTTTCGACGGTTTCCACGCTCAACACGGCATCCGCGTACCGCCCCGTGATAAAAAACCGTGCGAACGGGTGAAGATCCTGGTCTTGGCTATTGTCCGCATGGCTGCACTGGGACGCGTCCAACGACGTGTTTGCAGCAGAAGCGGAGTAGACGGTCATGGCGGTGGTATTGGGTTGGTCGTTGATTGCAAAAGAAGGTTGTTGTTGTTGTTGAAGTGGTAACGAAGGCGCTTCCAATGCCAGGTTCGGAGGGGTTTCTGCACCACGTATGGTAAAACTGTGTGTGTTCCAGAGTCAAACACCAAAAACATCAATGGGGGAAGGGATTCATTTTTTTGACACAATGGGCGGGCGCGGGAAACAGAGTTCAGTTTCAGTCCCCCACATACCCAAGGTGACGCGGCGCCTTATAAAGGGATCTCAAACACCCCAATGAAAGGCGCCAAGGGTTACCATCCCACCGAGCGAGTTTTTTAAGAATTCTTACCTCCCAGTATACTCCGCTGTAACGGTAGAAATCATATCGGCCTGCAACAGGCACCTCTGCTGATATTACTGTTTGTTTTCTGGTTTTGACGTGATTTTACGAGGGTGAATTGGAGAAAGGATTGGAAGAAAACGTGTATAAGACATTTTTTGTTTGAGTGGCTAAGCGCCAGGGAGGCGGTGATCATGACGGGGAAGTCTTTGAATGCTTTTCGTGTGGGATCAGGTTTCAAGCAACTGCTCCCACCCACCAAAAGAAACAAAGCGCGTGGCTGGGTCCTGTATATTAGACTTGCAAGCCGCTTTTCGATACTTTTGAAGGTCACATTCCCGTCGTAGATGAACCTGCGGGTGGTGGGACCGCCGCTCCTTTGGCAAGTTCCACGGCGTTTGACCTCATTTTTTTGCACTCTCTTTTGCTTTCTATGTTCAGAAGCGAGACACGAACGAGCAAAGCACCCAAGCTGCTGAGGTAAGCTGCGCCAAGCCACAGACGGGTCTGCTTGGGCTTCTTGATCGCTGGATACTGGGAATTTGATCGAGGGGGGTTCTTGAAATAGTCGGCGGTCAGTGCAGTGAGGCCACCATGTGGGGAAGCCATCCAGACCTGTGCTGAGATTCGTGGGATGGGTAGCCAGAAAAATTCTTTACGCGCGGCGCTGCGGTCCAGGACCTCGGGAAGACGCAAAACGCTGAGTGCGCCAGCGAAACAAACCCTGATGGGCAACCAATTTGATTTTGGTGCCACATCATATGCATTTCGCGGGATTGCGCTTGGGAGAATGATGAGGAAGACAAAAGACTTAAGAAGCGGTGAAGAAGGTTAGTTGTTCGACCGGTCATTATCCACGGGACAGAAAGGAAATGCCAGCAAACGTTTTTGCAGAAACAAACTATGTACAAACTTAACTATCTACAAACCGCCACCACTTCCCCTCCCTAATGATACAACCGCCTTGCTGGTTCCCCACCAAAAATGGACAAGCGAAAACAAAATGGGTATTCATCGCCTGCTCTTCCCTCCAAGCCCTAAATCTGCAAAGGTTTCAATAGATGCCAAGCCTACGGTCCGCAATGGATGAGCTGCGGGACAACGTTGGTGTGCTTGACGAGTCATCATGATCCCCACCACCACCCGCCGCGCCCGAAATCTCCAACCCGTTGCCACCATCCGGCTCCGCAGCTTCAGGAAGACCGCCCTCGTGCACATGCGGTACGTACAAGCGGGACGGAGAAGGTGGATTTGACAGTTTCAACTTTTCGGATTTGGGCGATCGCTTTTTGATGGCGGTGGGTGAGGCAGGCGGAGAAGGCGACGCCACCGTTTTCGCGTACCATGCTGGTGGAGGCATGAACCGCGTCGTTCCTCCCGCCATCGGAATGCCCTTTCCAGCGCTGTGAAATGTTTTCATTTCAATGTCGTCCGCATCAACGGGCCAGCACCCGAATCCCAATTTGGAGTCAATGGGAGTCAAATCGTCATCTTCGTCGTACTCGCCCTCCATCGATTCTTCATCTTCCTCCCGCTCTCCCTCCAAATCCTCGTCCTCCTCGTCAGTACCTCCACGCACGCATCCCATCCTCCTGCGACGTCGCCCACGTTTCCCGCCGGGTTCTTGCTCCTTCCCGGGAACCTTGGTACTACTCATGATCCTCACAACCTGCAGACACACTTCATGCACCACCTTGGTCACATCCCACGAGAAAAACGCAAGGCCGCACACCCCCAAGACGGCAAACACCACGCACGTCCCCACCATCCCCAAAAAGATCAGGAGAGAGCCGATGGCAAATGGCACTCTCGCATTGAGAATGTGAAGGATGCGAAAGAAGAAAGGTGCGAGGCACGCAAACGTGTACGCCGTGACGAGGGTGACTAGAAGGGATACGCCATCTTTGTAAGCGTGGTGAGCTTGAACGCGGGCATAAATACGTTGAATTTGGGTTTTGCGCGCGTGCAGAAAGGAGGAGATGGCGAGGGATATCGAAGCGATGATCAGAGTAGAAAGGTAGAAGCCAAAAGTGGAGCGAATCAAGCGGGTCCAAAATGATATGATCGGAACAAAATGGAGAAGGATGAATGTGATGATCGTCAAGGCGGTGATGTCGCCGGTTTTGGTGGCTGCTGGAGTTTTGTGGTGCGTTTGAGGTGCGGAGGATGTTGTGGTTGAAGGTGCCGGAGATGGAGACTTTTGGTATGATCGGGAGCCTGGATATGATTGGAAAGAGGGTGGCGGGAGCGGAGAATCGAAATCGTATGCGGTGGTGAAAACCGATACGCTCTCATCAAGGTCGCTACCTGCATCAGATGCATGGTGAGCGGACAATGACGAACGACCAGGGACGCCTTTCCCTAGCCCGCTTCCGTCCGACGCATGTCCCGCTTCCGATGCTTCTCCGCCACCCACCCCACCGTGGTGTCGATAATTGAGACCGAAATAATCCTCGCCCTCTTCGGTACGCGCCTTATCCAACGACGATCTTGGTGAACCCGCTTTGGATGATCCGGCTACCGAACTTGTTGCTCTCCCTTTGTCGCTTCCGGTCCCTTTCCAATCAACTTTCTCGTATCCTGATTTTGCGCTCACTCCCATCTTATCTTCATTTTCCCGACTATCAAGGCGCTCACGTCCCCGCGCAAGCAACACCGGATCTGGTCGACGGTATGCGCGGTATATATCGCTACTCAAGATATGCGGGGAGGGAGTTGGTGGATATGGTCGGTGTGGGGTGTGGGAGAAGGGGGAGTAGCTTCCGTGGTGCGGAGCATACGGCCCATATAAGGGTGTATAGGAGTACGATGACATTTCCCTCCGTCCCTCTCAGTAGTGACGTTTACCTTTCAAAGGGTCGGTTCCTGCAGCGGGGAAAGAGGGCGTGAATACGGTATATGCTTCGTTCCCATTCCCGTGGAATTGAGACCGTTAGGTTGCGGGCTCCCAAGACAATTAATTCACTCTGTTGTTACCTGAGTCGTGCCTCAGAGGGATGTCTTGCGGGCGCAGGTTTTTATCGTCGGTTGCAGCTTCGTTTCCCACTCCCACCCCGTTGAATCTAGTGGCCTTTTCGCCGGTGTGTGTGGGATTGTTTGCGAGTCCCTTGACTTTTGACTCAAAGCAAGACCCCTCTACCCTCTCCTATGCGCATCATGCATCACGTAATCTGGTCTGTTCTGATCGCGTCGTGGTGTGCCCAACCACCATGAATTTGCACATTTGCTTGAACTCCGTCAACAACACAACACCCACATATAAACATACGAGTCGACGGTGGATGGGTATCTTGCTGCACTTTTGATGGTTGAACTCCTTCAAACTCTTAACATCTATTTGGGCTTTGATTCTATGGTCGAATCCTCATCAAATAACCTCATTTCAACTAAAGTCATCAACACCCTTCATCCAACCCGGCTATTATCTTTCACGTCTTGACTTAGTACACCCATCCAAAAATGAGCACCAAACTGAGCTCCAAACTACCTGTGGACCAAGCGGGGTCCCGGGCGATTTCCGTTCGAACAACGCAAACCAACACTCCCGCTCGCCGAAAACTCGCCCGCCTCCGCAATCCCACCCTCTATGAACGCCTCACCTACCGTCTCGACATTCTCATTCCCGAAGATGAGCCAGAGGACATGGAAGTCCCCCGCGGCCATGTTCTACAACAGGTTCATTACGGGAAGGTGCACAAGTGGCGGGTCCACAAGAACCCGATGATGGGGCTGCCAGAGTACCTGGCAGAGGTGAAAGAAGTGGATGAACCGTACACTGTGTTCAAGGAGAAGGAAGGGATGTTTCCATTGTTTGACTCCACCAGCGTGTTTTTGAAGAGGTGGGATCTGTTGAGTTTGGTGTTGCTGTTATTCACGGCCTCGGTCACCCCGTTTGAAACAGCGTGAGTGTTGGGGAGGTGCCATTTTCGTTTTTGCCACTTGTATCTCCTTGCGAACTGTTGATCATTCGTCTCGACTCTCATTTCAAACCAACTGTGCTCGTTTCCTTCCAAACACTACAGTTTCGTCACCGGTCCAACACAAATCGACGTCCTTTTCCTCATCAATCGCGCGGTAGACTTAGTCTTCCTTTTTGACATGTTTGTCCAAATGCGGTCACCCTTCCGCGACGCGCAAACGGGCAAACTCATCAGAAAGGGCCGTGCCATTGCCATACGCTATTTAAAAAGCTGGTTCCTTATCGACCTCGTTTCCATCATCCCGTTCGAGCTGATCAATATTGGTCAGGAGGAATCCGCCAGTAAAACGAATTTGAGTCAGTTGCGGTTATTGCGATTCATGCGCTTGACGAGGTTGTTGAAATTGTTGCGGGTGTTGAGGGCCAGTAGGAAGATTAAGCAGTGGCAGGTGCATATCAATATGCGGTATGCGACGTTGCAGATTATGAAGGTGAGAACTTGGGAGCATTGAAGGGTATCCAAAAAATGACTCGGCTTCCTGCTGCGCATCTGACTCGGACTTATGTTTTCCCCACACACAGCTCTGCTTCATCATCATCTTTGTCATCCATTGGATAGCCTGCGCCTACCGACTGGCCGCGGAAGCCAACAGCCCCACGGAAGCCCCCGGCTGGCTCACCAACTACGCGCACTGGAAACTCGGCACCAACGCCACCTCCAACGACATCGACCGATGGGAAGCCTACGTCCTCGCCCTGTACTGGTCCTCCGCCACCATCTCCCTCGTCGGTCCATCCTGGTCCGTCATCTCCCCCACCGCCGTCCGCGAACTCGGGTTCGCCTTTTTCGCAAACTTTTTGGCGTACATTATCACACTGTATTTCATCGCGACGCTCGTGAATGTCGTCGGGGTGGCGTTTAAAGTCGAGAGGGAGCATGAATTGCGGGTGGACAATTATCTGGAGATGTTTTATCGGCTCAAATTGGACGATCGGTTGAAGGTTCAGGTGCATGGGTACTTGACGGATCATTTTGCGGTCGCGACCACCGAGGCGTATACCAATCTGTTGAAGGAATTGCCGCCTCAGTTGCATGGGTTTATTTCATTGGAGATTTTCGTGTCGTTCATTGAGAGGGTAAGTAATCTCTTCCGGTGGGATTCTAGGTTGTCCGGCGTTCTGTACGGGAGGAGGAGGTCTCATTGGTCTCACCGCTGTGCATATTTCAGATACCATACCTGGAACCTTTTATAGGCCGCGAACCCATGATGATTCAAGAACTCTGTCGTGGCATCGAAATCAGATCCTTCCCACCAAACGGCATCCTCTTCATGGAAGGTTACGAAGGGATATACCTGCTGGAACACGGTATTTTAGCCATCGAGGGGAGAGTATACCCAAGGTAAGCAAACTCATACCCAGAAAAATCCCTTCCCACCTACCCACACGCTAACCAAAACCTCGAAACCCCCCGAAAAACAGCGGTTCAGTCTTCGGCCGCACCGTCCTCCGCGAAAACATCAAACAATCCGAAGCCCGCGCCCTCACAAACTGCACCGTGCACATGCTCCCCAAAGCCGTCCTGGTGGCCGCCATGGAACGGCATCCCAAAATCAGGTACTACGCTAAACGGTGGACAGCGTGGCAGCTGCTGAGGAGGTACATTTACAATTACACCAAATTGTATTATACCGCGGCAAAGAGGGGCGCAAAGATGGTACCGCCGTTGTTGAGCAAGAGGCCCATGTTGAGGGAGGGGGAGTATGATGATATTGATTTGGCGGTTTTGGAGCATGTGGCGGAGTTTGGGTATTGAAAGGAGGACATTGGGAGAGGGGAAAGACACAGAATCCAACGAAACGACGAACCATTCCGAATGAAGGCCACGATTGTTTTTTGTTTGTGAACATGTATTTGAAAGTGGATATCATCTATGAATTTCCCAGCATCAGATAAACAATTACAGTATGGGGCGCAGAATAAAAAAGGGGGAAAAGATGAAAATAGGGAACATGAAAACAAGGGTACTGCCGGCCCGGCCTTTGCGAGCACCGCTTTCTATGCTCCGAATTCGTGTAGCCTGGTCCAAACTGCCTCTAACCTTTCCCGTCTCTCCTCCAACGCCCGTCTCCGTTCGGCCACAAACCTATCCTCCATCAAGAGACCCTTGATAACCGCAACTTCCTTTTCCAATACACCCAGCCGCCCAACAAGCTCCTTTTCAAGCATTTCGCCGAAGCGAGACAAGAAATGGTAGTCGATGGTCATGGGAACGTTATCACCGAACCGTCGGAAAGCAAGACGGAAATACGCATCTGACGCCGCCATGACGTGAAGGACTTCGTCATCCTCATGGGTGTCACGGAGGCGGGAAAGGTCGCGAGCAGAAAGGCCTGTGTATCCGACTTCCGCAAGGGCAGCGATGGCTTTGTTGATGCTGTCGGGTTTGGGCGTCACTCCTGACGCCGCGGACCGCGCTAGCTCCAGTTGGGCTTTCAGTTCTGCCAGGGCGGCGGACTTAGCGCGGGTGAATTCATCGGAACCCATTGTGAATGCGTGGCGACGCTCCATAATGACGAGGTTGGTAAGAATTTCGGACGTGGCACGGTACAAATCGGTTTGGAATATTTGTATTCCAAATCTATGTTGCATGCCATGAAGATGAGTAAACACTGCCAATGGATGGCACCGAAGCCTTGATTTGAGCAACTCAAAGGACAGATGAACCTTACCTAACCTGCCCTTGCAAGTTTGCAAAACGCCCGAAAACGTCATCCGTAAGTTTGGCGACCAGCGCGTGAAGCTCCTCCGAAACAGCCTGCAGACACGCTTGTGCATGCTTGCCCCAGTCCTCTTGGAACCCGGCAATCACATATGTGAACGCTCCATAAGGCGAATACCCCTGCAGCTCCCTCCCTTTTTGTTCCTCAATTATCCTCCGGACTTCGGATAAAGTCATAGGTTTTTTCGGATCAATGGGATCCAAATCAACTGATTTTTTCATATCCCGCTGTGGTGGTTGTTGTTTTGGATCGCTGCCCCAAGTGGGTAAAACGGAGGAAATGGACGAGGAGATGGACGATGTGAGGCCACCGCCGCCACCAGCAGATGCTTGCGACGGCGGAGGTGCACTTTTTCGATCAATGACGAAAAGAGGGCGCGTAGCAGCGACAGATTCCCGGAACACCTCAAAGTGCTGGCGAATTTTTTGGTAAAAGAATTTGAAATCCTGGTGCGCTGTAATGCTATGGTTTACGACTGCGCAGAAGTGGCGGACCATGTGGAGTAGCTCGATGCGCGAATTTTCACCGAGCGCTGGCGGAAGTTTACTCAGCTCCATAGAAGCGGCTTGCATGGCTTCTTCGGTGCGCGCCTTCATGTCGGGGAGACTGGTGTCTGTCAGCAAAGTAAGCTGGCGACTCAATTCACGTCTGAGCGAGTCAATGCCAAATCGATCAAGCTGGTGACGGTAAACGCTCCAAGGCTGCTGGGTAGCAAAAAACTGAAGCTCTTTCTTCCGTGCGTCCTCGAAAGTGATGTTTTTATCCATGTCAGCTTTGCTAGGGTTCTTGACCATCCAGTAACCTAATTGCAGCGGAAATTGGTGACCCAGTAAAACTTGGAGCCAACGGTCGTGCGTCCCAGCTTCAATTGTGTCAGGCTTGGTCAAAACCCCCAAAGTCCTCAATCCGTATGGATCCACCTCCCTTGCCATGTGTACGATTGCCTTTTGATGGCGAATTCGAGTTAATCCGGATATCATATGTGCAAAAACGCCGCCTGCGTGAAACACAAAAATAACATACCTGATTTTCGATCTCATCCTTACAAGTAATCGTTGCAACAATAATGGCACGATCTTTTTCAATGTAATACCGGACGAGGTCTTGCACAAGATCAATATACTGCGTGTCGTCTTTGCGATCCACACTTCGGATAATTCCAGGCAAGTCAATCAAAGTGAGGTTGGTGGACGCTCCACGAATGTCCAAACATATAGCGTTCCGCGAAAACCGTAGATCATTGCTCTGCGCTTCCTTGTCCCTTGCCGCTGCCGTAGAATTGTCAAAGCGATACTCCAAGTAGCGGCTGGGATCCTTGTCGGGATTTAGTAGTGCTTTTTGCGCTCTGCGAACCGCAATCTCCACGTCCTCTTTCACTGTGATTTCCGGCCCAAACGCCACCTCCTTTGGCGCTTTCAATGGCCGCCCCGCCGAATCATATTCAAACCGCAACTTGATCGTACAAGACCAAGGTACACGCCCCTCCCCATCCCCACTCGACAACCGAACTTCTGTTACACAACGAGTGCATGTTCCTTCTGCCCTAGGCAAAACAATCCCGCACAATGCTTCGAGAACACTACTCTTTCCCACACTTTGATTTCCGCAAACTACGACAGTCGGGAGATCGAGGTCCATGTATGCACCGGCGTCACGCATGCTATTCACCATGCGCATTAAGCGCCGTGCGCGTTGTGCATACGCAGAGTTTTCAAGAAACTCATCGGGAGAAAGGGATTGTGTGTCACGCGATCTTGATTTTGATCGTGACGAGTGGGTCGGACGGACCACCCCCGCAGGTGGAGAACCTACATCAACCATATTCTTCTTGGCGGTATTATTAGCGGAATTCGCTTTGGGAGATTTGCTGGGAATTGATGGTTTTCTCGGTCTAGCAGCGGTAATAGGGATCGGTGCCGGGGCTTCTCCTGCGGCTGAAAAGAACTCCTCCTCCTCTTCGTTTTCTGAGTCAACGGGCGATTGCCGCTCGGATGTAATCGAAGAAGCCGGGTCGTTTGGCGTGGTCTCAGCAGAAGGCGATGCTGGCAGGACCTGGTTCACAACTGTCGACGCTAAATTACGAAGGCCCCACGGCGGCATTCACGAGTTGGCTGATTCTGGTGCGTTATTTACAAGAGGTAGAGAACCAGGCAGTTAAGTGGACACCCGAAATTGGACGTTTCCAGAGGGAAGGAAGACTGAGAAAACTTCGTCAGAAAAACTTGTAGACAGAGAATGGTATGCTAGAACATCCGTATGCAGAGTATGACAATGATAGGTCTGGAGAGCCGTGACCTACCTTCTCGTAGGAAAGTGGATATCGTCGAGATGACTGAAATGGAAGTTGGGTGGAGTCATGGGTACTGGGAGGAGCTTTCATGCTTCACGCGCCATTCCCAGGACGGTGCGGGATTTATGCCACTGGCCGGTTCCGGCCAAGCCGTATGGGAAGTTGAACGTGAACCCTCAAGTCGTGTTTCGTTGCAGCTGGACGATCGCTTCACTTCCAAATTCCAACTTTGATACCAATGGCCCCTCAAAAACCACCACCACCAGGCTCTGCACCCCCAACTCGCTCTGCCCGTGCAGCGTGCTGGGCCGCTCGCGACGCCTACTTTGATTGTCTCGACTCCAACAACCTATGGCTGGAAGGCCTGGCTCCCGCAACGTACGATGAGGTCGTTGCTGTCGACCCCACCAAAATAAAAATAAAGTCGGAAAAGGAACTGTCAGGAGCGGACAGAAACCGCTTATACTCTTGTAGGAAAATGAGGGAGATGTTTGAAAAGGACTGTCTTCCTAGTTGGGTGAGTGAAATCATGGAACAGGTTGGGGACTTCCATTTGAACGACGCCTTGATATTCATCATGCGTTCCTTTCAGGTAAGCCATTTCAGTTCCCTGAGAGTAAAAGAGAAGCAAACCGAGGCCATGCGAATGAAAGTGGAGAAGGAGGAGCAGGATGTTCAGAAAGCAGATTCAGATTTTTGGGAGAGGGTTTCGAAGCCTCAACCCAATACAACTCCGGCATAGAACGAGGTACTCGACCACTACACACCGCAGCATTCAAATCTCAATCCCAATTATGAATTTATCATTAAATACACAAAATTGCACTATACTGACTTGAGCGCCGATAACCGCGCTTGCATCGCGTCCAGTTCTGGTTCGGGCTCTTCCACTGTTTCCGCCTGAGAAAACGAAACAATCACTTGTCTGGTCACCCTCTAGCGGCCAGCTAATCGCACATACCTCCAACGGCGCCCCAACAGCTCCGGCCTGTCCCAATTTCCCATCTGTCAGCTCGAACAGCACGTTGTTGACTTCATTCTCCGCCTCCTCTTCAATATCCTCCTCATCGTTCATCGCTATCGTGTCCTCCATCATCTCCTCTATTATTCCAGCCTGCCGTACGCAATGCGAACCCCATCAGACACACATAGTTAGATCGAATTCGTCATATCAAACGCACCTTCATCATTTCTTGCGACATTTCCATCATTGTTGCTTGTATTTCTGGCAGCTTGACTAGGTTGTTGACAAGTTTCATGACTTCTGTGCTTTTTGATAATGTCCCCGCGATTTTGAGGGTGGCTGACGGGACGGAAGAGAGGCTTCATATACCAGCAACGCCGTGCGAAGATACCGAAATATCACCCACCGAGTTGTTGTTGCATTTGCATTACCAGACTGTTCAGTTGAGCCTTGCTCACATACATTCTCTCCTTTGCCTTCCGACTCCTCACAATTTCCTTCGCCAGCATCTTGCACGACGCGGCGTCGTTCCGTTTCGCCGCCGCCTTCAGAGTTCGTTTGACTTTGGTTTCCTCCGTCTCGATACCGCGAAGGGAACGGTCGATTTCGCGCTCTTGTGAGCGAATGGATTGACGCCATTTTTTCACTTGTTCTTCCGGGGTGAGGCGTTTGCCGATTAACATTTGGACTACGCTGGCCATATTTGACGAAGAGGGTGGGGGTTGCAAGGCACAACGTCTGCGGGGATTCTTGACAAGATCGGTGTGGAAGTTGCGGTTGGTGGTGGTGTGGCTTACAGGTTGACACCGCGTCGAAGCAATGCACGCCTGTACACACCCAAGTCAGCTCTGAACATTCCATCGAAATGTTAGAACCCATTCAGGCCGCCTGGCGAGAATGCCTTGCCCTGTCAACCTCCCAAGACTCCGCTGAAGGTACCTTTCCTTTCTAACCCCAACGTTACCTATTATATCTCTGCATGTACTTGTACTATGAAAAGCTTAGACCCCGCCGAGCTTTTGAAAGGTCAAGGAAAAGCCTTGAAGCAGCGTTGCGGACCGTGAGAACACGAATCGTAAAGACACGACAGAAGGCTTTGAAAGATGAAGCATGTACGCTGAGACAGGTTAGCGGAGGAACGTTGCTTTGCTATGGGATAGATGGTCAGGAGAACGTTCAGTTGTTGACATGCATTTTTATGGTTGATCTGTGAAGGAAATCGTCGGTCTTCGCCAAGACATTACGAGAAAAACCACCGCTATCAATCGCTATACCTCTCTTGCTCGCCGATGGGAAGGAACGCTCACCCAACTCCAAGACGATAATGTCCGTGTTATGGACAGGAGCTACCGCGACGAATCGTTAATTCCAGTCCAGAAGGAACTCCCTGTTCCGACTGCAGTGGAAGTGTCTGCAGAGGAGGACGTGATTGACGATGAGGCTGGTGCAGCTGTGGGTTTGACGGCGGATGATGAGGACATTGCTGAGGCGCTGTTGGAGGATGAGGATGACCCGGATTTGGTTAGTTCGCTCTCGCCCGCCGAAGAAAATCCTGATACACCCGAGACTGCGGCAATAAGGAAACTGGTGAATGAGGTTGGTGGGATGGACGAGGTTGACTTGACTGGAGGCGGGGACGGCGACGAGGTTGGAGGGGATGTGGCAACCGAGACGAAGGAGGACGGCGAAGCTGTGGGGGACGGAATACTGGGCGGCGGAGAGGAGTTTGTATTGGGACAGGTGAGTTCAATGCCGCACGGGACGTCGCTGTGCTCGCTCTGAGCCATCGAAAATTTTTCTCATTTTAGGATTTGGATTTCGGACTGGGGGATGGGTACGGGCTTGGAGATGGCTTTGGTCTAGGATTGGGTCAATCATTGCTTGATGGATCGTCCTCTGGGTTAAGTTGATATCAATGAACACGCTGCCGACATCCGGCTCGTTTTTATCCCTATTTTTGCGGTGTGATCCCATTTCTGTACTGATCCTCAGAGACGAAATAATGATAGACGCTTCGCATCTGTGAGAAGAAAAATTCGCAAGAATATGCAAAAATATGCAATTATCACATTGGAGGTTTCCACCTGTGTAAAGAGATGATAGGGGAAAGATTGATATCTGGATACCAATAGCTCATTGGGGGCTTGGAAATGGGCTTGACATGCTTGAGCATCTGCGATCCGACGGACAGCTCTTACGAACAGGAAAGAACATCACACACAGCTCGCTTGCAAAGATGAACAGACTTACCACAACCGCAACGCGGACACTTTACCTTCCCAAGTCTCGCCCGCCCATTGTGCCTGCTCCGTATTTGCAGCCCCCAAAATTACGTGCATGTTCACGTCATTTTCGCACCTCCTCCCCGATAAAACAACAGCGCCGGTCCGTTCCCATCCGGACAACACCCATTTACCCTGCAGAGAAACCCCTCATCCTCGTTCCCGAAGAACCAAGCCAGTATGAGTACTTTAAAACGAGTATGTTTCTGGTACCTTAGAAAACGCCGTTCCAATTCAATTGGGCAGTTTCCTAACGGGGTGTGGCGAGAAAGAAGGGCCACCACCTCACCGCAACCGGCGAGTTTGGATATGGACGGGAGTTATAGGAGGTGCCGGTGGATTATACTATGTCAGGTACATCCATCATACAACCGGCAGTCCGAAAACTCGGTGATATTGTTCCTGAAGCTTTCAAATTGCAAAAGTCATCTGGAGACAGTCCCAATTACAGGTATTTAAATGACAGAAAGAAAACGTCCATCGGAGGTCAGCGAGTAACTCGGTGCTCCAGGACGCTGGCGGTTCATGGACTTGAACGCAGAACAGGAGCAACGGTTGGCACAGCAGGTTTGTAACTTTGGAATCGCCGAACCAAATTAGACAACGCGACATGTAAATCACACTATTGTATCGGGGTTTGCAAATGAAAAGGCGTACGCGCAAATCATGCAACAGTTTGGCCACCAAATCGTCCCTGACTATCATCCGGTTTCGAGGTTTGTTCAGAAGGTTGCAAGACAGATAATCAAAGGCAAGTTGATATATTCCCAATCTTGATTTTCGCTTGCCTTAATGAAACGTCTGATGTTTACGCTTTGCTGTTGTTGTGCGCCACAGTAAGCGGACTAACTGGGTTGAAGTGGGAGGTTCATGTGATTGATCATCCGGAAACGAATGCCTTTGTACTGCCAGGTTGGATGAATTTTCGATGCATGTCAGAGCAGCGCAATGTCACAGATGCTCACCGCTCAGTTCCACGGACAGGCGGCAAAGTCTTCGTCTTCACCGGCATCATTCCAATCGTCCAAGACGAAGATGGGATGGCAGCCGTCTTGGGCCACGAGGTATGAATTTTGCGCTGGGATCTTTCCCATATCAGCGCTCACGCGCATGAAACTTTCGGCTTAAACATAGACGGCCCACCAAATTGCCCGACACAGTGCCGAAAAACTATCCTACATGAAAATCCTCCTCGTTGGACAGGTCCTGTTATCGGTGTTCTTCGATACCAGTTTCCTCGTCAATAAGATGTTGCTAGAGTTTGGACTTTTGCTGCCATTTTCTCGTAAAATGGAGGCTGAGGCTGATTATATCGGTGAGTTGATTCGCGCTTCCACATGTTGTCTCGAATTGTTGTGTGACGGGTGAACTTTGCCTTTGTAGGGTTGAAACTCATGGCTCAGGCCTGTTATGATCCTCGCGCAGCTATCCGGTTGTGGGAGGTAACTTATGTACCTCCCACGAGGACGCGCGTCTTATACGCAAATTCTTCTCGGGAATGTCGTTAATTTCATTACTTTTTCACAGCGCATGAAGCAAGCTCACAAAATGCAACCGCCAGCGTACCTCAGCACCCACCCCAGTACCGGTATGAGTCCAAAGCCGAATGTGTGCATAAACTCCGTAAATGTGAAAGGCACTGATGGCTCTTGGCTTCACCAGAGTACCGCATAAAAAAGATAAAGGAATGGCTTCCAGAAGCCCTCGAAACGTATCAGAACTCTGATTGCAACCAGGTGTGCTTTTTCGTTTCATCAAACTACATCCTTCTTTTATCCAGTCCACTCCACTGAATCCACTTGCTTCACCCCCGCAGACGTCAGATATGTTCTACAAATTCGGTGACGCCTTTAACAGGAAATGGGCGGCGTTTTAAGCACTCTGGCGTGTACGGAACTCAAAAAGAAACAATGCACTTTGCAAGGTCTCATACATTTTTCGACTTGGATGCTTTTCTCGCATTTTTCGGAGTCATTTTGCTGCCTGCGTCGCGCGGCCAATCGATGAAATTCTGTACCTATTTTTTATTATTTTTTTTTCACGTTGCTTCGACATTTTTCAAATACATTTTTGTTTTTCTGACTGCCTGTGTTGCGTGGTGGTACTATCTTACAAAAGCCCGATTGTGGCGGATTGTTCAGCTTGCGAATTTGTCTCCACACCCTGACGGCGCACGAACATGAACCAAAACTCAATTCGAGGAAACATTCCCAATAGTTTCTGGTTGAACCAAGTTAATAGGAGTTTTTTTGAGGCGGGACCACTTCATACACCAGCGCCATTCGCCTTCACTTTCTTTCCTGCGTCAGACCCCAGTTTCCCATCCCCTGTTCCCTGCGCGGGTGCAGTAGTAGCTTTCCTCTTCAACAGCCCTTGAACATTGTTCACGACAGGAGGAGCGGGTTTCTTCTTGATTAATCCTTGAATGTTGTTTACAATCACCGGCGCAGCAGCAGCAGCAGCGCTTTTCTTCTTGACGAGACCTTGCAAGTCGTTCAAAACCGGCGGAGTTGATTGTGATGGTGATGATTTGGGTTTTACGAGGTTTTGGATGGAGGAGATTGAAGATGCGGGGGCGGGTGATGGAGGGGTTCGTTCTTGCGTCATTTGCGGGATGGATACAGAGCGGATGGCGGTCGGGGTCAGCGTTTTCAGCAGGGTGATGATAGCTGATGTCCCGTTCAGTGCTTCCTCCTTTGAGCTGAATTTCTGCGCCATGAGCAACCGCTGCACATTGTCCAACTCCTTCTTGGACACGGCTCCTTCCTCGTTCTTTGGCGGTACGAAACCATCCGGCAGGGCGTTCCGCAGAGGCAACGTGAAAAATCCCGATACCCTTCCAAACCCGCACTCCCCCGTCGTCTGCAGCAATTCCTGAAACTCCTCCACCGTTCGTTTCTTTTCCTCTTCACTTCCTCCATCGTCGCCGCCGTAATCCAGCACCTTGGTTTTCGCGTCATCTGGAAACCTGGGTACGACGCTTGAAGCTGCGGCGGACGCGTCCCACGGCCATCCCCATGTCCAGACAACGTTCCCTCCCGGTGCCGCACCGACCGCCGCAACATCCCTCATGCTCAGCTCTGATTCGCCAGGAACGAACCAAAATCCCCGGAGACGGTGGGTGTCGTCGTTCTCCTCCCGTCTCGCCACGTCCACCGCGCTGAGGGTTTTCATCCACCACTTCACCAACGCCCGTTCGGACAGCACCCGTTTAGCGGGATTCTGCGCCGATCCGGGGAAGAGGTACTGCGGTTGCGCGCGGGCAAAAACGTGCACGGAGAGGTTTGGAGATGCACACGTGGCGGCCATGTAGCGCACGTACCCCAACACGACCGCGCGGGACATGGAGGTGGTGGGAGGAGGTCGGGTACCGAACCCCGTTGAATCGATTTTTTCAATATACATTAGCGTTCGAGGTGGTGAATTGCCTGCCGCTTCGCTGACTGTGAATTCAGAGACTGCCATGCCAAATGTGAACACTTGCGAGTCATCACTGGGTTCGGCGGTTGTGATGAGGACGAGTCTGTCTCGACGAGTTGTTGGCGTGGAAGGAAACAGGGGGGCATCCTCATACGCCGTTGTGACGAGGGTGTAGATTGTGTGAGTGGTCAGTCCGGAAGTAGAGGAGAGCGCAGTTGCAATGGAGTCGACGAGAGTTGCCGGGGGTTCCGAGGGAGTCGAAGGGTTCGCCATCTTTGCGTTGGGGAGGAGAAAGAATCTCGTGTCGGACAAGTCGGACAGGTTTCCCTAAAAGTCACGTGGTTTCGGACATGCGCTTTGCTGCTTCGCCTTGAAATTGGGCCCCACTTCTGTCCACTGGAAAATAATAATCGGCAGCTACGCCGAGAGTATTCCATTGCCATGCGTCTAATGCAAAAGAGAATCTAGAATTTCTGGGGGACTATCCAAACCCGCACACACAGGGAAACTGGACCGGGCAGTCAGGCCAGAGGAAAGCACGTTTTCTCGAATGGGTAACGGTCAGATGATAGGCACGAAGATGTCTCCTTGGAGTCACGTCACAGCCAACTTCTGAATGCTTGCACACCCCAGACTTGATAGAGTTTGCAGTAGCCATGCACACAATGTTTTCTTTAACAAAGAAACAAACCGCAAACCACGCAAAACAGCGGGAACGTGCGCGACTGGAATTACTTTTTGATGTCGAGCAGCTCCATCTACGGAATAAACAAAAATAAGTGGACCCATGCGCAGGGCAAGGGCAAACTGTTGTGTCGCCTCTTACATCAAAAATAAGAGTTGCCTTTGGTGGAATTATTCCCTGGCGTTCCTTGCCATACGCAGCCTGCCCGAGAAATGAACCCGTCAAGAGGTTGTGCAGGGCCAGGTTAAGAACTCATGTCTTTCTTAACATACTTGGTGTTGTATAGTGAGCTTGGCGCGTTCACCAACGGACATGGTCGGTACTGCCTCGTCCCAACCTTCCGATCAGATGTTCCACTCAGTGTTCAGTTGAAGCTGTTTTTAGAAACGCCTTTTCCTTGTAAAACCCTCTCTCACCGCGAATCAACATCCCGACGCCAATCTGTGTCTCGAATGGTTTGCCCCGGTCGCGAGAGCTGGTATGGGTTGACTGATCAAATCCTGGCAATACCAAAGTCGAAAAAAAACACTATATGGAATTACCTGTCAAACTTTGTGCCATCCTGCAGCTGTCGTGAAGATGAATTCACAACCCAACGGTTAGCCAGCGTCACACAACTCCGTGCGCAATCGGCTCAAACAAACCAACCGTTCCCGTATCTGTTGAAAACTCGTTAGTAAGCGTTCCAATGATGGAAAATGTGGAGGATCTGACAAACTTACAATGAATCACTACTGTATCGCCCTATAAAAAGCGCGGAGCGTGGGTTAAATAACTTTTTTCAGCAAAGCATTGTAGAAGCGCACTGGCGGATTTACCTTCACCGGAAACCTCTTTCCATCCCCTGTGTTGATAAAACCAGGAACAAAGGTCCCACCCATCCGTCAACCTTCCGCACCCCGAAAACCATCAAAAACCTGCAACTCTGCAACCCACCAGGAGTGATAATCTCCTTTGCCCAATACTTGGTCGGTTTGACAGCCTCCTTTGGCGCCTGCTGCTTCACTGGCGCGACCGTCGCCTTTGTGGGTAGTTTGGGGGAACTCGAGAGGGTCAAAAAGTACAGTGCCAGTATGCCTACGAACGTTAACCCGAGGACGTAAAAGACGGTGGAGTAACTGGCAGCTTTGGACGGGTGTTTGAGTTTGCGTGGGGGTTTGCGGATTTTGTCTGCCATGTTTGCAGTGCAGGGTGAAATTGTGATCTTTGGTTTGCAATGGCGCGTGTCGCTTGTCGGTTTGGACCTGACCGAGGTGCTTGCAGCTGAGCAACAGAAGGGCGCGTTTGTTAGCTTGTTAAGTTGTTAGGTTTGTTGGCAACTTTTATAGTTTTAGATGCGGTACGGCAGGAAACACTACACTATAATGGAATTGGCCCCTCTGTGTTCTCCTCCCAATGGAAGAGCTGCGGGCTGGGGACCGCCGTAGCCACATTAGCCCACATGCTTGTTTATCCCGATGAGCAAGAAGAACAAGCGCGGCGGATTAGTATCAGTTTGGTAGTTGAAAGAAAAAGACAAACAAGACATACTAGGAACCTTGAACCGGGTCCCCGAGAGACCAAAAAAGAAGACAATAGCAATCAGATAGACCGGCTACCACAAGGTTTGCGAAGCACCCGGGTTTGGCGAACTATAACCCACTTCGTCGGAAACGCACAACTCCCTCTCTGCCCCACACAAGCGCGGAAGCATTGCCAAGCATGTGGGGCAAGCGCGGAAGCACTGCCATGCAAGACAGAGAGGAACTCCCACCCTGATTGACAGTGTGTAGACACTTTTGCAACCAAAGGCGAAACTGTGATCGAATCCATTACTATGCGGCAATCAAAGTCCAGGGCTGATCAAGACGACTACAAGAAGAAGGGCGAGAACGACGTCCTTGAGGATGGGTGGATGGATGGTTGCTGTGGAGGATGGATGCAGAACGAGGGGATGGATAAAAGACGCGTCCTTTGCAGCAAAAGCGGTACTTGACTTGAAGAGACTTGACACTTGCCTGACGCCGATGGATGGGTGGTTTTGGTTCCTGGCAGGGCGTCGTCCTCGAGTATGGATGGATGCTGTGAGGATGGATGAGAGGAAGAGGAGATGGATGAGTAGACGTTTCTTGTATTTGAAAGGGGTACTTGACTAACACTTGCCGGATGCCAGTGTGTGTGTGTATGTATGTGTGTGAAGATGAGAGCGAGGCAAGAAGTGATCGGGGAAATAGGGAGAAGGGCACCCTTTTTAAATGCCAGAGGCGAGCGAAGGTGAAAGGGTGAGCCCAGGACGGCCCAAGCATTTTGACGGGTTTTGCCAGGGTTGCTGACAAGTGGCTGACCAACCAATGTAAACAAACCGCATCCCCCCAAGCGTTCCCCGTTTGGCCAACATTTTGAAAGTGCCGTTTCCACCAAGACAACCGCCCAAAAATGTCCTATAAAGACGTGCAGTTCACAAATGTAAAAGCGGTATGGGAACAATCACCTTCTCAAGGGAGGAGGTAACGCTTCATGGGGTCCCATTCATGTCATTTCGTTTGGCGCATCCAAACCGGGTGCAATGTGGTGTTACTATAGTCTGCTTCGCGCCGTCGCATCTATGGGGCGCTATTGCATCTATGTGTGTATCATAAAGGGTTTTCTAAGAGAACCGGTTTTCGTTGTTGTGGATCATCAGTAACATTGTTGAAGAACTTGCGAGGAACACGAGTTTAATGGGGCAAAAGCGCAAGGTTATACAGTACATATAGGGAATGTTCGCGGTGTGGCAAAAGGAGCGGGAACTCTTGTTCCACGCCGTCCACCATCCACCGTCCCCCGTCCACCGTCGACCCACGCACCTTCGACCCTCCGCCCTGTGCCTTTGGCCGTCCACCCCCCGCCTTGCACCGTCCACCATTGCCTACATTCTATGCCTAAATCGCTCCTGTTTCTGCGTCCAAACCCTACATCCCAATTCACCTCTCCTTCATCAACTCAGCGTAGGACGGGAACGGGGAATATCCGTAGGGATATGGGTGACGAAGGCCGCGGTAGCCGGGGTGGTCAACAACCAGGTTTCTCTCCTCTGCAGCATCATGAATCCCATCGCTCCCCTTCAAGTTGTCTGGCAGGTATAGCTTGCGTGATGCCTGCATGAACGTCAGGACGCTTTCCTCTGTGACAACGCCTTCCTCTCTGTGAGATAAAATTTCCAATAGCCGCAGGTTGAGTGCGCATTCTCTGAGGAACTCCAAGATACGGTCCCCGGGATTAGGATGCACCCCTTCTCTCGGGAAACTCAACGAGAAACTTTCAAGCGTGGGGCCGGTATGCTTCAAAAACGCGTGAAGTTCATTCGCGTCCATATTGTCCTCCCCCAGTCCTCAATTTGACAACCGCGCAAGGATGGCCCTTGTGCGAGGGACCGTATAGTTGTCAGACGACGGCAGTTGATGCGTAAGTATTGCAAGGTTGTGCAAGTGGATGCCACGAGTTGGAGCATTTCGTCCGAAACGTTTTTGTTGTCGGATAAGTCAAGATGCCGTGGAGGAGCTCTGGTGCTGGGTGTGAGGTCAACCGCGCGAGGCGGCGGGAGCGGTCGTGTTGCTCGAGCAAGGCGTCGCAAGCAGACCGGACAGCAGTCGTCTGCAAGTGGATATGAAAGATGCAGTGGTGGTGATGATTGTGGATGTCATCTCGCTTTTTGATGGAAGGAACGAAGCGTGGGAAAGATCCTTTGGGGAGACCAGAGACTGTTGATGCCTGAGCTGGCGAACGTCAAAGGGTACCTCCTTTGGGCGAGATTGTGTAATGGCGGGACACGCTGCAAAAATGTGATTTTCCAAAATGATGGTGATACCTTCTGAACGTCAATGAAAGACTGCTAGGGGAAATCTTGGCAGCAGCCAGACCCGGCCAGTGCATTTGATTGCAACGACAGGTATTAATTTGTGGAGATGAAGACACGCAACGACAGGGACATATGAACAAATATGGATAACATGCAATTTCGAAACGAAAACGAGTATACAGCTTAAGAGGTACATTGTCTTAACGAAAAAACTATTTACAACTACTTTTTACAACTACTTTTTTACAGAGCGGCCTGCGCTCTGCCAACCCTACAGTACGGCTATTGCAACGCAGTCCTTCTAACATGCCCCGCTACCAAGTGGCAACCCATAATACACCAGATGCGTCTGCGTACTCATCTCCCAAATCCACTTGAAGCTATTCCCACACTTTCCGGAGCGTTCCCCATCGATATCCGCATCATCGCAGTACACAACCTCGCCCTTCCCGTTGGTCCATACCTCGTAGTCGACGTGGACAAAGTCGAAGGATTGCGGAGGCAGGTGAGGGACCATGTCGTTGTAGTTGACGCTGCGGAAGACGGGGAGACCGGTGTCGTACACCAGTTGGGCGAAGCGGGCGTTGCCGACGCGGGGGATGCCGAGTGTGAAGACGTTAATGGAGGTGGGGGGAAGGTCTTTGAGGAAGGTGTAGGTGCCATCCACGGCGGCGAGGAGAGTGATTGCTGCATTTTGCATTATTGGAAAGGGTGACAATGTCAAAATCAGGCGGACACGATGGACACAATTCTTCCCTACACTCACCTCCGCCCAAAGAGTGTCCCACAAACGTGACACTGTATCCAGGATTCTTTGCCAATGCATCCTTCAGAAGCCCCGTCATGGCCGCCTTGTACTTTTGGTATAACGCAAGGAACCCGCCATGGACTTTGGCACCACGGACCAAAAACTCCGCATCGGATTTACCAAACTGGAGGTTGGCGATCCAATTCGCCATATTGGACGATCCGCGGAAGGCGACGAGGACGGTTTGGCGGGCGGGGTAGACGGCCACGTATCCTTGCATGTCACTGTCAGTGCCAAAGTACTTTGGGTTGGTGACGACGCCCGAGGCGCAGGATTTGCAGTTCCAGTTTGTGATTTGGGCGTTGCTGCAGTAGGCGGCACCTGGAAAAGGAGCGAGAAGAACTTTCTGTTAAACTTGTTATTTGGGTAATCCTAAATGCAAACGATGAAGACTCACCAGCAAATTTGGTGTACGTTTGCATCTCCGCCAGGAGACTAGATGGCACCAACTGCCCGTCCGGTCCTTTAGGTCCATCGGCGGTTGCAGCCAACAATATCTTCCCATAGAGTCGCTCCCTCGCAAAGAGCCTTTCGCTCGGTTTCGCTCCTTCCTCCTTTCCCTTGGGCTTCCCCCTCCGCTTTCCGGTGTACGTGATGTTGAAGTCGACACCGGCGAATATCTGTTGTTTCTGACGGTCCAACTCGCGCAGTTGGTCCACCTCCGAGAGAGGGCTGGTCTCGCGAACGGTGGTGAGGGTTTTGTCGAGACGGATGAGGTAGGGGTCGGTGCTGGAGCCGGCAAGAGGGTCGAGGATGGGATTGGAAGTGGGAGTCTGTGGGTTGACGGGCCCTGCGAGCGAAGAGGAGGCAAAGAGACCAAGAAGAAGCGTCGCGGCCAGCATGTCGAATTATCGTTGTATGAGGTTGTAGGTTGGGTTGGGATATAGGGGTTCTTGACGAGCCTGCGTGGGGTACGATTCAATGACATTCGACTCATTTTATAGTGGGTTTGCGTCGTTACTCGTGAGGAAAAACTATAAGCTTTCGAGACCACCTCCCGCGTGCCCTGCTCACGCTGGACGAAGTGTACGCATATCATGGACATGCTCGTAGCTTTGTTCCCCCCCACAATAAGCACCTTTTTCTTGCTGCCTCTGTACGCTCGAAGCTCTGCTTGCGTTGTTTTCCTTGCCAGCATGGTATTTTGTCCATCCCATCAACCCCACACTTTCTGCTTGCCCGATCGCGAACATCCCATCGCGAACATCCCATCACCCCACACCACACTTTCTGCTTTTACCTACCAGCCCCATGATCCATTACAAAACGAAGAAAAATAATATAAGGAGAAACAGTGTATGAAGACGCTTTGTCTGTCTGTGTGCAAGTAAAAGCAAGAAGTGTGGGTGTATGGTACCAGAGACGCGTAAAACCATTGCTCAAAGCACGAAGTGTGGGCGCTTACCAAACACCACGCGACCTGCGTTGTATGGTTCCCGCCTTCTCGCAAAGTTAAATAGTGGCTGATTCTGGGCAAAAAAGCTCAGGTACACGTCTAAATCGGTGATACAGTACTGTAAATCTGCGCAGGACACGGATATTGATCAGCAATGTCTGTCACCCACTACATGGCAAAAGAACACTTTATCCATACTTTGCTTAAAGAAATAAAGAATTAATTGATTAATTTGGTGGATGTGCGCGGAAGGAACTTATTGATACCCTGTGCAGCTGATGCGATTCGAGCTGCAACTTTTCGAAGGAAGACAAAGAACCAATCAAAACAAGCAAAACGCGCCCCTCTCGCCCCTTCAAGTAAAAGAGGTTTAGCGACGCGTCGGAACGCGCGTCCCAATGCGCATTTCTCCCAGAGCCTCCGGTTCTGCGCCCCACCTATAAAAGGCCTTCTGCGAAGGCAAACCCCCCGCCATTTCGGAAAAAAAAGCTACTTATAAAGACCCCAAGGGTCGACTCTGCACGGAACTACTCCACGACTGCTGAACCCTAAACGTTTCCAACACCACAACAACCAACAACGACAATGGGATCCGTTTGCTCCTCATTCAGCAAAGACGAACCTCGCCCGTCAAGCGTCGCCTCGTCCCACCAATTCGACGAAGGTCGGAGGTTCCACGCAAAGTACGACCCCAGCGCTAACCCCGGGGAGGCTGTTTATACCTTGGTGTGTATTTGTGTGTGTGTGGCCTTTTGTGCGCGTTGTGATCCTAAAAATTCTCGGTGTATGTAGCCAAACGATGATACCGAAATGGATAGGCTGAACTTGCAGGTAAATTCCATGTGCGGAAAGAGCGCTCATTACGGTTAGGTTAGGTGGCGGATGAAGGCTGACGCACACTTGTCTTGGAAACCACAGCATTATCTGATGCGATGGATATTCCAAGGTGATTGCTGGTGGGAAGTTGTTAGGGGGGTGCCGCGTCTTAACTTTATTCATTCCATAGCCAATTTCCTTGCGCCCGTGACGTCGGCCCTTCAGCAACCAGGAGCCAAAGTTTTGGATGCTGGATGCGGCTCAGGGATTTGGGCCATGGAGGTAGGGTACACTTGAAATTTTGGTTTGACGGCTCGCATCAGTATTGCGTTCCCAATTGCTGACAGTGACACACGCCCCCTCGTTCGTTTCCGCGTCGCTGCATTACCCAGGTAGCAACCGACTCCCCAAAAGCCGAAGTCATCGGGATCGACCTCTCCCAAGTCCAACCCACCACCATCAAACCCGTCAATCTGACCTTTGAAGAGGCCGATGTGACCGAACCGCTCCCTTTCCCCGACGGAACCTTTGACCTAGTTCGCTGCAGATTCCTCGTCCTCGGTCTCAAGGCAGACCAGTGGGAACCGTTTATCCGAGAGATGGTCCGTGTCACTAAAGTCGGAGGGTATGTGGAGATTTCGGAGCCGAATATCGGTCACTTTTTGGATGGAATGAGTCCTTCGCATCGAGAGATTATGAAACACGGTATGTATACGTATAGGAAGGAGTCCTGTACCACCACCATTGCGTTGACGCGCAGAGGGAAATCTCTTTGCCCCTCTCGCACTAACTAACCTCAACCAAACAGCATACCCCGTCCTCCAAGCAAAGGGCATCGACCTCCTCGTCCACGAAAACATCCCCAAACACCTCTCCTCCATCCCCACCCTCCACCCCCTCAAACAAGTCATGCGCGAGATGCCTGTCAGAGCGCACCCAACCGACAAAAACCTCGACCGCGTCGCATCCCTCGCGCGCGAGGACGTCATTTCCGGAACGGGCGGGTTGAAACCCCTCCTCATGACACTCCAGAAGATGACGGCGGAAGAGTATGATGAGTTGATTGCGAAGGCGGCGGAGGAGTTGAAGAGTCAGGATCGGGGGTTGGGGATTTATGTGTGGTATGCGCAGAAGAAACAGACATAGAAATGGCATTTTTCTGGCCGTGGTGGGGTTGAATGAAGGGGAAATGAAAGGCGCTGGCCGCGTTTTCGGGATGTGTGGTGGGAGGGAGGCCGAGAGAAGTAGAATCCAGAAGATCTCATAGGGCGGAAGCCTACATAGAGATCTCCTATTAGGAGATCAATCAGCATAGACAGTGAGGATGGGTGGGATGAAAGCAAATTAGACGCCTCTGGGTAGTGAATCTTTTTGGGGCTCCTATCCTGACTGGAATTTTCTCTTCCTTCAACAACCGTCTCCGGCTGTTGAAATGGCTTCTAACGGAAGTGAAAATCCCGGACGTGGTTGTGAAAATAATGCCATCTTGAATGTTTCTCTTGCTGTTGTGAAAAATGGCAACCGAAAAAGACTGTGTGTATATCCCACTCGCGGATATACTTTGGGTCGTCTCAGCTCCTACAGCAGATGATAAAGAAACACTCCCATCAAAACAATAAAAAACGGGTCACTCAACAAAACTATTGGAAAGTCTTCCAAGTCCGTGGGCTTACAGCACCTGCGCTGGACTCGTCCTATCAGGAGTGGTTCTGGGTTCAATAACCTGGCTGAACCCATCCTCTAACGTCACATTTGGGTTCTTTTTTTGCCTCACATACACAATGGCTTCATTAGCGGAAGTTAACGGCGTTCCGAGTGCTATTTATTATATTTTTTTAGCTCTCGAAGGCAAGGAATGGGTCAGTAGCACTTTCCGCAAATGTTGCGCGGGCAGAGTCCCGCAGGTTGGATACCACGCTATCCAGATAAAACTCGCAAACCCAAATGCATTTGCAATCGCAAGTTGTAAAACAAGCAAGTTACAGCATGCAGTATTCCCATGTATTTACAAATATCCCTCTCCGCCTTGCAGCATACGCTTCCGCATAAGACGGTGGCAGGTTGTCTACAATGGGATAAAGGTCAATCGGCACCTCATCCCCTTGAAGGCTATAAGTTGTTGTGCACATCTAATTTTAAAAAAAGTGGTGTAGTCGCCTGGTCAAGGTCTCGACCTCGTGGTCCTGTGCGACAATTCCTTCGGGGGTCCTCCCTGAAGGTGCCGGGGCTCCTCCCCGGTCACCACATTAAGTATACCACATCCTTTTTTTTTTCGGCTCTTACTGCCTGTAGACCTCCTCGGACACCACCGTAATGAATAATTTTGCTCTTTTTCCTGTTTGTGAAGCTCCTCAACGGCATCTGAAGAAGCCGTAAATCCACTAAGGAGTAGGGCCAAAAGCAAAAAAACAAAAAAACTTACGTTTCAGGTATCAATCATCGTTACATGCGGGAGCCCTGGCAGACTTGAGCACCTTTTCCAATTCATCAAACTCCTTTGCGTATTCCCACACGCCGTCCCCAACTGTGGCTACATTGAACCACCATTCCTCCACCACGAGTTTCTGCATTCGCGTTTCCAAGTTGGTGAGTCGGCGATCCAGCTTTTCGAGCTGCTTAGTGGCATTGGTTCGGACAGGGAAGGGAAGGAAAGGTCCCGGAGCTTTTGGTGGAACATTTGGGTGCGAGAAAGCAAGAAGTCTTAAATGGGATGTCCCAGACTTTACGGAACCGTTCGGTGCGAGAAAGCAAGAAGTCTTAAATGGGATGTCCCAGACTTTACGGAACCGTTCGGTGCGAGAAAGCAAAAGGGTGTAACTGGGATTTCCAGTCAATCATCGGTGGTGGCCACGTCTTTTTTGGTAAGAGCTCAGAGATGCTGGAGGAAGATGTCTGCGCTTTATCAAGGGAAGAGGGGAGCGGGGGTTTGCGCGGATTTTGGAGTGGGATTCTTCGACGCGCGGTATCCGAACGCGACGCATCGCGCAACAAGCAGCCACCCAGGGGGGTTTTGGCAACATCCCAAAGCACCCTTCATCCTCCCAATAGTACATACTGTACAGTATACCCTGAACTACTGTGCAACTACATGCAAACTCACAAAAAAAACTGAATGTTACTGATGATGATGATCAAATTGAAATGATACAGATATACTACTGAGACTACTGAGAAATGGATGTGGAACTACGAAACTTCTGGTGATACTAAAAACTACTCTTTACCCCGCTTTCCTCCCCTACCCTCTGCCCTTCTCGGAGATACACCACTTAAAACTCTTCCGGATCGTCCTCGGCAACGAAAGGCGACGACCCAGCCCCCGCGCGTCCAAAATCCTCGGGGGTCAGGAAGTAGCGGAAATCATGGCGAGGGCGCAGCCCGAGGGTATCCGTCAGCGTCGCCGTGGTCGTCGTGGAAGGCACACCCCCATTCATTGACTCCAAAAACGACGGAAAGTCGTCATCCTCCCGTGGAGGGGACACTGGCGGGGGCGACCACGCCATGGGCGACGACGGGGGGTCATCCCTTCCCATCTCCTCCACCTGCTCCTCCTCGTTTACCACCTCCTCCCCATTCTCCACCTCTCTCCTACTCAACTCCTCCTCCCTCCACCTCCTCCACCCTTCCTTCCCCTCGACACTGCGTTTAACCCACATCTGCTTGACCGCCTCGGGCTCCGCGGCCCACATCCGCGCAACGATGCGGGAGACGTCGGCGCGTGCGTACTTTTTCTGGGAGCGGAGGGCACGTGATTTTTCGGTGCGGTAGAGGATGAACTGGTTGCTGAAGCGCGGGGGGCGCGGGGGTGTTGGAGT
>JADGKA010000259.1:0-27535 GCA_027604605.1 Borealophlyctis nickersoniae
GGATGTGGACGCGGTGGGTTAGGAGGATGTCGGGGGGGACGGTGGTGACTTCTATGGCGCGACGCATGGCGGAAACGTATTCGGCGATTGCGGCGGGTGGGAGCGTGGCGATGATGGCAGATTCGTCGAGGTGTGCGGTACAAGAAGGAGTTGCTAGTGGGGTAGCGTTTGATTTGTGCATTGGGCAGGGAATCTTGCCGCTTTGTGCGGTTAACGAGTCGACGCCGCTGTTCTTGGAGATGTAGTTTGACAGGCTGCACTCAAACGTGGGCCATTTTGTTTCATGTTAGCACGGAAAGTTTTTGCATGTTGCTTTCAATTAAACTCGTCGTTCACTTACCATTCAGTCCGAGCGTCATAGCAAATAAAGTGTCCGTTCTCGCAAAACATGCCGGGTTTTACCGGCCTCATATTTCCACATATGGTGCAAGGTTCGAGATCATGCTCGACGAGACTCCAGCTGGACTCGGACTCGGATCCTACATCTTCTGTACTGCTTGGGTTCGTCTCGCTCGTCCGATCCCAATCACTGTCTGCCGAGGACACTGGTTGGGTATCGAACGCTCGATGCCCGTCCGTCTCAGGAGCGCGCTGGCCACGGGACTCGGCGACGTCGTCCACCTTGTTGTGGTCCATTTTGGATACACTCTCTCTGTATTGGTAGCTTCAAACTTTGAGCGAGTGCTATGGACTTTGTATAGGAGGGGAGGGGAGAGTGTCTTGTCTCCGAGTCGCGGTTGTTTGTTCTGGCTTGTTGGACCTACCTAAACTAACGCGGTCAAGAGGCAGTTATCTGGGTATATACAATAGGTAGACGCCTTCTTTTTTTCTGCTTCCAGCTTTCAATACGCGCAGAGGTAGATTATATATACCGGTAGCAAGGAAGATGAGGGGGTTAAATACTGTATGTTGAGGCAAGGGGGATTTTGATTAGGTAAGTACGAGGCAGTGTCAACTGAGCGAAGCCACATCCAAGCCACCGTCAATAGTGCTTACTATGCAAGGGTCGAAGGACCGGGGTCAATGCGTCGCTGATTGGCTGGACGACCAAATTAAATTGGAACACACGACAAAATTAAATGGGAAGGCACGCTGAATTTCCGTGTGCTGTGCTGTGCTGTTCTCCGTCGTCAAGCCCCCTGCGCAGCGCTTGTTTGTTTCGCGACGCGTCGCAAAGTTGCCCACGACCCCTTCCGGTCCCAGGTCGGTGGTCCCTTTCAAGTGTGATTTGCTGGAAACTGACGGTATCTAGTAGGTATGCGATTGGGGGAAACCCGACTGCAGCTGGATAATGTAATCCGCGGATGACGCACCGTGCTCGGCATTCAATCTCCGCTTTCTCAGTTTCTCAGTTTCTCACTCTCCGCAATCATTACTGTACCCATCCTCAACACAATTCAATCACTGACGAATCTGATGCCGCCACTGCCCTTTAAGTCCCCAACCCTCCAACCCTGCTCAAGATCTGCATATCTTGCCCTGACGAAAGCTCCATGAGCACACTCACACTTCCTTGAACCCCCCGTTTCCTACTCACTCATACATCGCTTCCCCAGAGGTACTAGACACTGTCATTTGGCTCTGTGCTTCTCCCGCGATGACCCAAAAGTGTTTGGAGTAACTTTCTACCACGGAATGATGGCTCATTAAATTGTTGATCGGCCATTGATCCAACGATCGGGCGGGATGGATCCATTTAGGTTGCGTCTTCCCGTCTCCATCTGCTAGTTTTCGGACTTGAAATTGCGTCGAATGATTTAGCCCTTCAAAGGGGAACGGTGTATATTCACCGAAACTGGTATCCGGCATCCTTGTGGTACCGTCAACGATGAATTTCATGTCAACGCACAAGAACATGCATTCTTCCTCATGTCGCACCCTACTCCTATTCCATCCCGCCCATGCGACGGCCAGCCTACACTGAAACTCCTCTTGGAATCCACGAAACACGAGCTCGTAAATGTACTCTACGGAAGCGCCGTCACTATCGTCGTCGTATCAGCTCTGATTGTGCTGGAACAATTTTACGAAGGATGGCTGGTGGGGTACCAACCGGGGTTGCAGCGTGTCTTTGGCTTTTACGTTGCCTGGTTGGGATTTTGGGCCTTTGGTACGTTCACTGGCTCGCCTTATCAAACTAGACGGCGGCATTTTCTGTTCGCGGGTTACCAAAGTGTCCTTACCTCTCAACCTGTAAACTTTGGATTATCCCCCCGACATGGCTGGTGCCTGACCCAAAAGCTCACGTATCTAGATAGAATAAGGGAATGCGTCCAAGTTACCGGCCCTATGTGATTGATACCATGAGGATTAAGTTACATATTCAAACTACCCTTACCTGGTCATGTGATATTTTTTAGGTATCCGACCACTACGTGGAAAATTTGCGACGCGGGGACTTTTGCGGCAGCGGCATTTGGGATGCCGTATACTTACTATGTTGGGATGCCATACTATGTTGGGATGCCATACTGTGTTGGGATGCCATACTGCGCAGGACAACTTCTCAAACGGCGACATTTGTGGGGGTTTTGGGTGAGGTGTTAGGGCGGGGTGGTTTTAGATAGGAGGGATACAGTATGTCCGCCCCCTGGCCCTCCATCCCCGGCTTCGAAGGCCCACTCCTCGCCACCCTCAGCGACGCATCCTTTCCCTTCTGCCCCGCCGACGACCATTGCATCCCCTCTGTCGCAAACAGAGCAAACGAGACGCTCCGCCTACAACGCGCGGTGGAAGTGTGCCTTAAACCCGCAGAGTGTGCGGCGTTTGTGTTATTCCCAAGGACTATACCGGATGTGGTCGATTGCTTGTTTTTTCATACGCCGTTGGTGCTGAGTAAGCCCAGTGAGATTAGTGGTGGTATTCAGTACGCGTATATTAAGAGTGGGTTTTTTTGCGGTGTTTTTTGGGTTGGAATCCATGTGGGTGTGTGTGTGTGTGGTATAATTCGTTGTTAACCTACTTGATGTGAAATCGCAGACGGAATAGATTACCGCGACATCACGAACGTCACCCGCCGCGCAGCTGGTCCCCCCCTCCCTTCACCTTCTTCCACACCGCAACCGAAACAAGCGTCCCCAACCCCCTCAACCTCTTCCCCGACTCTTCATCCTCATCCTCTTCTTCCTCTGTGAATCCAGCAGCATATGCCGTCCCCATCGCTTTAGTCGCGGTGGGTCTGATCGTGGGTGGAGCGTGGTGGTGGAGACGGAAACGGGCGCCAAAGAATTTGGAGGATGTGGAGTTTGTGGAGGCGAGGGGTGGGGGTGAGCCTGTTTTGGAGCATAAGGGGTGAGGAGGAGTGGTGTGGGGCGCGCCCTATTGATTTGTTGGCGCGAGGTGGTGGGGAAGAGTGGTGTGGGGTGCGCCCTATTAGTTTGTTGGCGCGAGGTGGTGGGGAAGAGTGGGAGGCGATGAGATTGAAGGCAGCAAGAGTGCTGGTGTTTGGGTTGGGTATGCCGCTGTTTCGGATCCTGTTTCTTAGGTACGTGATCAGGATCTCTATTGCGCGCGTCGGGGCGACGGCTGCGACGAGTATGGAAGCGTTGAATGCTGGATCCAGGGGTCGTAAGGCTGAAGTTGAGGATGTGGAGGACGTGGAGAACGTGGAGGAAAGGAGGAAGGATTTGCTGGGCGGTAGAGCCCAGACGCTGCCCAGGGTATCAAAAACCACGCAATCGGTGGTGGACAGGGAACGATCCGCCAAGACGCACCTCGACCCTGCTGCCACCAAGGGTGATTGCGAACGCGGTAGTATTACCAACACCGTTCCAGTAGACAAGGACGAAATCATCGCAGACCCCGGTCTCGTCCGAATGCTCCTCGGATTCGAATCCGCATTCAGCATGGTCGACACCGTCATCATCCTCCTAACCCCCGACAACACCGCCTTCGCACTCGCCATCCTCAGCTCCCATTTCGTGCATATAGTGCAATGCCTCCTCCGCGCCCGTCGATGGAGAAACGTCCTTGCAGAAATTAAACTCAAAACGGGGGGTACCGCGACCGGTTTGAACACGTGGGTTACCATCACCACTACCAACGGCGCCGCGGCATACATCACAGACGTGGCGGCGATGGTGATGGTGTTGTGGTTTGACGCGCGTGGGGTGTTTGACCATGTGCACCCTCACGCGACGAGGGAGCAGGTGGCGACGCGAACTGCTGTAACAGTGGTGGTGCAGCTTGTGGTTAACACTCTCTCGACGGCCTCTGAAAGTAGGAGCATGGGCGTGGGGTTTAAGTGGAAAAGGGTCAGGTTACCCCTGTTTGCAAAGTTTGAAGCGGCGGCCATGGTTATGATAGCTGTTGGGGGGTTTTTGGTGGTGGAGAGGGGCGTCTTTGGTGTTTTTTGATGGATTAGGGTTAGGGTAATGCGTAGATTAGGGTAATGCGTAGATTGGGCTCGAGCGGTTCATGCAGGAATCACACATACAATACTGTGTTGTCGGACCGATCTGGGGGTACTGCCTTCAATCGCATATGCTCAAAAGGAACGCTGTCCCTCTCAGCCTTTGCGTCTTAGGCGGGAACTACCATACCTGTGGAGGATGTTCGCATGCAACAGGACCTTCCATCATGACCGACTTCACGGCAATAGGGATCCGGTCCCACGGAAGCGAAAAAAGGTTCAGAGTATCTTTCACCAGTTTGATGTATAGCACGTACTTACAAAAAGCAACACGAATACTTCCGAAAAAGCTAACAAACCGATCCAGCAACTGATACCCACATAGTACCCCACATAGCCCGGCACAGTGGCCCGTAGCGCGTTTAGTGATCCTGGACCTTCAAATGCGCCAACCCCGTCAACTCACAAGACAAATTCCAATTGCGAATTTGGCTCGCTGCATCATAACACTCGATTCTCGGTTTCTTTGGTTGCCCCCGATCCCAATACGCGCCATTCGACGTCGCCGCCTCCTCTCCAACGGCAACCTGCACAATCTTCGCCGCGCCCTTCTCCGGGGTGACGGCAATAGGCAGCCACCAAACAATGTAGCGGTGGAACCATCTGTTGAACACGCTGCCGTTTTGGAGCATTCCGGTTACCGGCACAAGACCGGGGGTGACGAGGTTGATGGTGATGTTTTGTGGGAGGCGGGTGGATAGGTAGAGGACGAGCATGGATAGGAGGCACTTTGTGTGCGCGTACACGTCCAGACCGCTGTACGGAGAAGAAGGGGTGATGGTCGTGTGGAGGTAGGATGGGTCCAAATGTTTGGCGTATTCGTGCATTTCCGAGGATAGCACGACAATGCGGGAGGGTGTGTCTTTTGTCAGCATTGGCAAGAGAGAGTTGATGATAAGGAAGTTGCTCAAGTAATTCACTTGGTACTGCTCTTCGTGGCCGTCAGGGGTGAGCTGGTAGTTGTAGAGGAGTACCGCGGCGTTGCAGACGAGAACGTCGAGGTGGGTATGCGATTTTTTGATGGCATCGATGAAGGAGCGGACACCTGCAAAGGAGGCAAAGTCGCAAAGAAAGTAGGACACTTTGAGGTTGACGTGTGTCGTAGCCTCTCTCAAAGCTGCGAGTGCTTGCTCGCCCTTCTCGCGGGTGCGAACGGTGAGGATGATAGTGTGGTCTCTGTTTTGAGCCAGCAGCTGCTGGGCAGCCAGGTGGCCCAACCCGCCTACTGTTCCGCCAGTTATGCAGATTGTTTTTGGTGCGTTCATGTTGTTTGTCGTTCTGTTCCGTCTACCACCTTCGCTTTTTATAACGGTTGGGCGGGTTGGGCAGGAATGTCAGTCAGCGCGTTGTTATCCGCTGTTGGTACCCGTTGCCAGAAACTGGGAACTTCCGTCCCTGAACCGGTTGGAACGGGCGACAGGGGTGACCGTGTACCGATGCAACCAGGGAAACCAGTGAAACCAGCGGAACCAGCGCGTCCGGATATGCTGGATTACACATGTCAATTAGACGGGTGCGATGATTGGCTGGGAGATTCGCAATGATGGCAATGATGGCGACACTCGTGCTGAGCACTGATATTTCAAATTTGGTAACAGATATCGGCATCGGTACCCAAAAATAAAAAATAAAAAAACTTCAAATACAAAGCAAAGAGAACAAACGGGGGGTGATCTCAACACCATTACAGATTGGGTTTGCAATTTCTAGAAAGGTCCAACTTGTATAGTTACCCTTCCTGTCTTTGAAGTTTGCCCCAAATCTTCATCCCCACGTACATATCAGATAATGGGTATTGGGTTGGAGGATACCGCTTCCATACCCAAGGGTGGAGCGTCACTTATTCTCGCTTGGAGCATAGCCGGACGGTAAGAATTTTTTATTTCATTTTCGATGTTTTCACTTTCCGTTTCTTGGATAGATTTGGGCTGGTTTTCATGATTTTTCTCTTCGATTTGTAGGGATGTATTGGTCGTTGGAGGAGATCACACTGCTGCGAGTCGGGCCTTCTTCGCCCTCGAAGCAGACGCTTCTGTCACTGTCGTCGCACCTGAGTGCCACCTCTCCTCCTCATTGAGAACTCGTGTTGACAGGGGTGAGCTGACGTGGTTCAACCGCGCCTTCACCGAACGGGATTTGGACGGAAAATCCATGGTCTTCGTGACCGGCGACGACAAGGCCACGTCGCACCATGTTGCGCTCTTGTGCAAGCAGCGCAAAATACCCGTCAACGTTGCCGACGCTTCCGATATCTCTGATTTCTGGTTCATGTCGACGTAAGGATTTGAGCTCTTGTGTTGCTTTTCACCTCCGTCGTGCACGAACGGTTGTTGATTAAATGTGAAAACTCTGACTTTAGATACCGCGACCACGCCCTTCAAATTGCCGTCTCAACCAACGGAAACGGTCCAAAATTGGCGAGCCGTCTCCGCCGCAAAATTGCTGCCGCGTTGCCCTCGGAGGCTGGTTTGGCCATTCAGCGCTTGAGCGTTCTTCGTCAACGTATCCGTGCAGTCGACACAGCGAGATCCAGTGAGCGCCGCATGCGTTTCATCAACAACATCTCAGAAGGCTGGCCTTTGGAGAAGATTGCCGAACTCACCGATGAGGAAATCGAACGGTTGGTGCGTCAATACTTGGACGGCCACGACTATGTTGAACCGCACAAGGTGCGATCCGGTAGCATTCGTATCATCGGCGGTGGAAACGGTGACCCGGATCTTCTTACTCGTGCTGCGTACAATGCGCTTGCGGGAGCGGATGTGGTTATTGCGGATGCGGACGTTTCGAGGGACATTTTGGCGGTTGTGACGGGTGATTTGATCATTCTGAAAGCGGGGTACCAAACGGTAGATCTGGAGGCAGCAGCATTGTCTGCATTGGCTGGAGGTAAAGATGTCGTTCGTCTCGTGTCCGGCGATGCGTCAGCATTCGAGAGCGAGGTGAACGATGTCGCCTTTTTCCTCACTCATGGCTTCGAGGCTCGGTCGTTGCCTGGAGTTTCGTCCTCATCATCGTCGGCGTTTCCACTTGTGGCCGGCATTTCTTTGATGAAGAAGGGGGTTGCCGATCAGGTTCTGTACGTTATGGTTGACCGTTGCGCGCCCAACGTTCCGTGTTTCTCATCCACCAGGACTCTGGTTCTGAATGTTACCATCAACTTGGTTGGAGAAATCATGGCTGACTTGTGCGGAAAGGGCTACCCGGCGGACCTTCCAGTGGCAGTGGTTGCGCTGGAGGGTGCGAAGAAGCACGCAGTCAAAGCCTGCATCTCGACGGTGGCAAGTGTTCTCAAGAAGGAGCACCTTTCAGGGTCTGCCACTGTCGTTGTCGGCCGCGTGGTTGACACCTCTGCGAAACATGACGATAGCTGGGCGCACGCTAACCACTCTATCCACGTCCACCACCCTGCCCCCGTCAAACCCGATGTGCCCAAACGCGATGTGCCCAAACGCGAGACCTTGGTTGTCAAGGAGACGCCAAAGCACGTACCTGTAGAGCCTAGGCATGTCGTCCCTGTCAAACGGTTGGGCGTCAGCAAATGCGTTGATGGTCAAACCGCTGTGTCTCACGTCGCATATGGTTTGAGCGACCTTACGTTCGTGTACCCGGTTGGCACCACCGAGCACGTCGGCCACCACGTTGAAAAGTGGGCCGGAGACTCTGTTACCAACGCTCGCAACCAACTCCACAAGGTCGTCAAAATGAGCACTCGTACTGGCGCCGCCGGTGTCGTCCACGGGGCGCTTGCTGCCGGTGCAGCTGCTACCGCATTGATTTCCTCGGAAGCCCTCCCGTTGATGATCCCCGCCATGTACCAAATCGCTCACTCCCGTCAACCCGTCGTCTTTCACGTCGCCACGCAAGCCGCCACCGACAAGTACTCGGTCGTCAGCGATTATTCCGACATCATGGCAGCGTCCTACACCGGCTTCGGTTTGCTCGGGTCCGCAACTGTGCAAGAAGCGCACGACCTTGCTTTGGTCGCGCACGTTGCCGCTGCGGCTGCCCAGACTCCGCTTGTCCACTTCTTCGACGGCGCACGCATTGCCCGCGAGACTACCAATGCACACGTCATCAACTACTCTGACCTCAAGAACATTGCACATTCCGGGCACATTCACGGAGACTTGCCTACGGTGGTCGAGAAGGTCATGCGCGACTTGAGCGGTGCCTTGGGCCACGAATACAAGATCTTCGAGTACGTTGGTGCCCACGATGCCGAGTCAGTCGTTGTCGCCATGGGTCCTGCGACAACCTTGGTTGAGGAAACCGTCAAGCGCCTTCACGCTCACGGAAAGAGAGTCGGTCTTCTGAAGGTTCGCTTGTATCGCCCCTGGTCCGCACACCACTTTTTGGCGGCGATCCCCAAGACCGTCAGGCGTATTGCTGTTATCGACCAGTCATCCACCGGTGGTAGCGGCCACGGCCCTCTGTACCTGGACGTCACTGCCTGCTTCTACAGCGGTCACTGGCACGGAGCTGCACCCGTCATCGTCAACGGACGCTTTGCGGAAGGTGCTGGCAACTTCCACCCCGCAGCAATCGAAGAATTGTTCCACAACCTGTCCTCTTCCCGTCCCATCTTCGACTTCGCCATCAAGGTCAAGTGCGAAACCGCCGCTGCAAGCGACGTGGAGTACGTTCCGCACGGCGTGCACCAAGCCATCTTCTGGGATCTTCAGGGGACTGGTACGGGCGCCGTTGGCCAAGCTGTCACTCAATACCTTGACAAGCACGGACACGGTCACGTCCAAACCTTCATTGCCCACGACGACGCTCAGGTTGAACCTGCCAGCGCTACTCACATCAGGTTCGGCGCTGTCTCCTCATCCTCGCCCCACCTTATTCGCTCTGCCGACTATGGAGCTGTCCACGACATCTCGCTCCTCCACAAGTACAACGTTGCGTTGTCTCTCAAGCACGGTGCGACCCTCCTCATCAATACCTCGCTCACTGGTCACGATTTCGAGAAGGAGGTCCCAACGGCAGTCAGGGCTCAAATCATTGCTCGCCACTTGAAGGTCTTCACTGTTGACGCCAACAAAATCGCCAAAGACTACACCTTGTTCAAGGGCAAGACTTCTGAATACGTCAACTTCATCCTTAAAGCCTTGTTCTTCAAGCTTGCTGCTGGACTTGATTTCCCCAAGGCGATTCAACGTCTGGGAGAATTCATCTCCACCAGCGAGAAAGACCACTCTATCATCCGCACCAAGCTCGGCGCAGTGCACCGCGCCCTCAAGAGCTACGCTGAAGTGCACACCAGGCACTGGAGCGTTTCCCACTGCGCTGACGAACCCCGGATTCCCGCTGTCCTCGAACCGTCCTTGCCCTTCCCCAAGGTTCCTCTTTCCGAGGAGGAGGACGACGAGCCCAAGGCACGCCACGTTAAATGGCACCATGCTGCTTGGCCGGTCATCTTCCCCGAGGCGTACAAGCTTGAGAAGAAGCTTCGCCCGGATGTCGAGGGAGCGTACGTGATTAAGGTCACCGAAAACCGGCGCCTCACTCCCAAGGAATACGAGCGCAACGTGTTCCACATGGAGATGGATCTCGGCGACACCGGTCTCAAATACGACATTGGTGAAGCGCTTGGTGTTCACGGACACAACGAACCTGAGCATGTACAACGCTTCCTCAAATTGTACGGTCTCAACCCGTACGACGTTGTGTACATTGACCGCAAAGCTGCCGATGGCTCCACCGTCTCGGAAGTCCGCACCATCGCCCAAATGTTTACCCAAATTGTCGATCTCTTTGGCAAGCCCGGTCGCAAATTCTACCAAGCCCTTGTCGACCACGTCAAAGACCCGAGGGAGCGCGTCATCCTCGCCGACCTCCTCGCCAACGCTGAAGAGCTTCAGGCGCTCAGCGACAACGAAACCCCAACATACGCCGATTTGCTTGAGCGCTTCCCTTCGGCGCGTCCCACCGTCGAGGAACTCATTGAATTGATCCCACCCATCAAACCGCGCCACTACTCCATCGCCTCCTCTCAAAACGTCCACCCCGACAGCGTCCACCTTCTTGTCGTCCTTGTCGACTGGAAGACCAAGCACGGCCACGTCAGATATGGTCAGTGCACGCGGTACCTCGTCAACGCAGACATCGGCCAGTCGCTCTGCGTGTCCATCAAACCCTCGGTGATGAAACTTCCCAAGTCTCTGAAAGCACCGGTGATCATGTCTGGATTGGGAACGGGTATGGCACCCTTCCGTGCGTTCATCGAAGAGCGTGCGTACTGGAGGGCTCAAGGCAAGGAAGTTGGGCCGATGATGTTGTACTTCGGATCCCGCAACCGGGCCAACGAGTACCTGTACGGTGAAGAATTGGAAGCGTACCATGCCGACGGTCTCCTCACGTTCCTCCGCCTCGCCTTCTCGCGTGACCAACCCGAGAAGGTGTACATTCAACACAAGATTCAAGAGGATGCCAAACACATTGGAGAGTACATGCTTCAACATCAGGGAGCATTCTACCTTTGCGGACCTACGTGGCCCGTACCCGATGTGAGGGACGCGCTCATCACGGCGTTCGAGCACAAGCTGGATAGGGCGGAAGCGGCGGCCTTCCTGGAGGAATTGAAGGAGGAGGAGCGGTACATTCTTGAGGTGAGAATTAAACCGAGTGTTGCATGCAATTGGGACTTTCAATCTTTTGTGTCGTTCCAAGTTTCTAATTGAATTTTCCCTTCATTTTTTTAGGTGTATTAAACGGGATCGAAATGAGTGGATATGTTAGATTAGATAGGAATCGGCATCATTGTATTATGTGAATAGGATGCTCATTCTTTTATCTGTAATGATTTGGCTGTCATTCGCGGTGTGTGTCCTGGCGGCCCGTTCGCCCATGTTCATACAGGAGTGGCGGTAATAACTCAAAATGCCAAACCGCTGACACATGTTTCCGGTCACCCGTCTGGAGTTTTTTTTGAAATACAGATTCCGTTGCCACCATGGTGGACAGGTCTTTCCACCACCCCTGCATAGCACTAAATTCCGCGTCCCTGGATACCACATACAGTACGCTCCCTGTCCATCCAATAATGAAAGTAAAATAGAGTAGCTGCCCGAAACTAAAAAGAAATGTGAGGCAGAGAGACAAAGACCTGCTGGGTCTTTCAAGTAAACAAACGGAGAATCACCAACCAAAAAAAAAAACCTCCCCCGCCCATAACCAAAAGTAATCCGAAGATCAGTGAGACCCTCGGGGACAGGTGTCCCGCAATCTATTAGCACTTCCAGGTTTCGATCCTGGGGCCTTTGGGTGTCACCAAACCATGAAAAACGGACCTGTATGAGCCCAACGCGCTTCCTCTGCGCTAAAGTGCTGCCTTGAAAGGGTACAATTGTCCGCGGAACATCATAGTTGTTGCCCGAAGGACCACGTCACAAGAAAGAAATGCAGTCCAGTGGGGCCAGTTTTCCCTGTTTCTGTGACATCCAAAGGCCCCGGAATCGAAACCTGGTCGAACTCGTGAACGAATCCGACCAACCCCGGGCAAACCCCATGTTCCAAAACATCGTCCACATGTCCGCGCGACAGGCGGGACTCAGGGCGGCGGCACCCACCCCGTCCCACCCACCGCCAAACATTCTCCGACTCCCCGCGCCCGCAGTTTAAAAACCTGCGTAGTAACCCCAACATGCCACCAGACAACTTACCGGTGCAACGTTGAAGAATGCGGACTGTTGTCTAGTAAACCGTTCCGGATATTTGAACACATACACCGCCTCGTATCCAATCTTGCTTTGTGCTTTGTCCAAACGGGCAAGTTGAATCTCGTCACTGTCCTTCAGCTTCTGCCTATTTCCACCGCCGACCAGCTTTCCATTGATGAATGTGCCATTCGTGCTAAATGAATGGGCGACTTAGCAATCCGCACACAAGTCAAACGTCAAACTGGATCTCTGGAAGTCCCGCAGCGCTGAAGTGACACCCCCGCCGAGGACCAAAGGCTACGCCCACCACATGTACCGACTCGCCGTCATACCTCATATCTTCAAGATACGCTGATTCCTCCTGTCTGCCAGTGTCCGGGTTCTCAGCGATTTGCTATTAATCGATGGTTAGCTGCAGTGATACATTTGGGAAAGACTTAGACGCACACACCTTGAAAATCAGGCAGTGACGGTTGGAAATACGTGCAGTTCTGAAGCGGACTGCGCATTCCTTGTGGCGTCCAAACAGGTAGCCACCATCAGTGCCCTTCTCTTTCAACAACGCTCCGGGAACAAGGTTGTCATCGTCCACGTCGTCGTCGTTCGAACTCGCTTGACGGTGTGGAGTTTCCACCAAGTCGGATAGTTGGCAAGGTGGGGATCTGCGAGTGCAGAATGGCCCAAACGCTCGGGTCGTCATCCTCGGCATCGTCGTCAGGCAGAGTTATATCCTCTTCAGGTGAGAACTCTTCTCCCTGAGACGTCCCTTGCCGGGCTGGGACTGGGACAACTCGGGGACCGACCAGTGGAGTGGGGCGGAAAGGTCGAGAGGCTGTGACATTAGTTGTTGCTTTTTACGCGATTCAAATGTCGTCTACGAAGGAAGGGAAGGTTTGGTTGTTTTGGTGGAAGCGGAAGGTTTGCGAGATGGACAAGTGGAAGAGACAATTTGGGGCGGCCAGGGAGGCCTCAGCGATTGGACGACTGCGGTTTGCACTACCCACCTCTTGTCCGAGGTGTCGGACGCAGGACACGCGTTGCTGAGTTCGCTGAAAGTTCAGGGGCCTTGGGCACTGCGGTGCAGCCGGCGGTTGTCCAGGGGCATATGTATATTGGTGGCCGCGTGTGTCGTAGTTGTCACATGCGAAACCCGAAATGGATTAGGATCGAAGTGATCCATCTCCTCGGTCTTTGGCCATGTGCCCTTCTCAGCGCTCAAGGAACCGACCGTCTGCACTTTTGACTTCTCGCCCGCCTTTCCTCTTGACGGTTTCGGCAGGCAAGCGACTTGCAAAGTGTGGTATTGACGTTTCCATCCTCCTTGGCAGTGGGCAAAGGAATGGGAATCACTATGAACCAGCTTACGGTAGTCCCGAAAAACATAAGGTCGATTGCTTAAGCAAACTGTCTCTTTCTGGCGGTTATACATGTCGACATCACATCAAAGCTTTGTCCGGACCTGGTAGCTGGAGAGAAAAATCATAACCCGTCGTGTGAATGGATGATTGGGAATATATGGACACTGACTGTCTTTCTGGCAGACCTCTAGAGCTACCCAAAGATTCTCCCGCAGTTCTAACTCACTCATAGGCCTTCTGCTTCTCCCTCTCATTCCAATGCAGCTTTGCGATTAGCGACCGGAACCAATCGTCCGTCTGGTTTTTCCGACATATGGATAGAAATGGATATCGTGAGGCGGTAACGCACACCGCATCGTTCGGTTTCAACTCTGTTCGATTTCGACCATCCAGAGATAGCTGAAAGAAGCTGTGAGTTACAGTAATCAGAAGATATCAACGCGAAAAATCTTACCCATGCGGTGGCGCGGCTATGCTCAGCGACTAATATTTTTACCTCCATTGTCGCGGGAAGTAGCATCGGGCGAGTGGTGAGCGTGTGGGAGCAAATGGGTGTCACGAGAATGGATGTTTTGTCCGGATGCACTGCGATATGTAGCCGCGCGTGAGATTGAATGAGCCTTACAATGGGAAATCAGAGACCTACCAAGGGAACCTCCTGCGCTAAGCTGCGGTCACAAATGTCCGCATTAGTCACAACGCTCGCCATACTGCAAGTACCCAACATTCTTACCGAATACGCAGTGCTGCCCGTTGATGTCGCGAGGACCAATCCATCCGCCTGTATCGTGGTTACGTACATCCCGTCTGCATACCTGGACGAAAGATTGCGCGTCAATACAGGCCTCTCTCATCGTACAATCACTTCCGTTGGAAGACACTCACAGCTCAAGCATAACCAACCCCGGATTTGCACCCTGCATTGAAATGTTGGGATTGGTTCATCGTACGTTGGTGACGACGCTACGTACTCACCCGGTACAATACTAATTCGTTCAACGCTTCAGAGGTGAAGCTCACTTCCCCCAGGGGACATGCATCGCGAGGCGGTTCGTCATCAACAAGCACACCCGCTCGTTCGCACTTTGCGGACCGACTCCGTCGTTTCTGTTTTTTCTGCTCCGAAGCGGGGTGCACACTGCAGTGCAGACGCATACGAAGATTTACTCTCATCCCTTGCCCTTTCAGAATCTTTCCAAGAACGTCTCTCATTTCATCATAGTGAAAATTTGCGAGAAAACCGAGGGAGCCAAGATTGAAAGCCAGGACGGGCGGAACGGATTTCTGCGCGGAGCATGCAGAGTTGGAGAACGTCACTGGAATGATTCCTTTGCAGTCTTATCGCGATACCTGGAATATCTTCGCGGCGTACAGAACCGTCCCGTCTCCGCCCAAAGTTATCGCTAAACCAATATTCTCCCCTTCCTCTTCCACAAATTCCTCTGTCCAAATCTTCAAATGAGAAGCGTATTTGTGACCCCGCTTCTTCAGTTCATCAAAACCGAACGTGGACTGATCCTGAAGGTGAGAATCCACATATATATTTATGTCGTAATCGTTCAAGATAAACTCCACTATTTCGCGAACTTTCGGGGGGATGGATGAATCTTTGGGCTATTACCAGTGAACGCAAAGTAAGGCAAGACCGATTGATCCGAATGGCAGAACCCTCAGGAACAGTGGATAGCAACCTTTGATACAATAACTATCGACTGGATATTTGGTAACTCCAATTCCATTCTGTGCATCAGCTTCTGTACATCCATCAATCTGTCCAATGCTACGGTTAATTTCCACCCGGTGACAGATGTTGGGGGCAAGCGTCTTACCTTACGGCGCCCTGGGCTACGGTAGCAACATTTCTCGCGATAATGCCGTTTTTATCCTGTCCAGCATCTGTGAATCAAACCTCATCGTTATGGCACAATGAGAAGCACTCTGATGCCTTACAATTTCAAGCCCAACACCGCGAAGGAATGCTCGCCGTCCATTTTCACTCTTCCCTATCGCCTCTTTGAATATGGAGATGATATTCTCTTCATCTGTTGGGCTTGCATCAATGACCGGTGTTTTGCTTCATCATAAGACGGCATTTCTAGATTCAACAACTGACCGCTCAACTCCACCCAATCTCCTGTCCCATCGTTGAATTCAAGACCAAAATCTGTAAAGTCGGCATTGCCATATACGTTCCGAAAAGCCTTGGATCGCAAAAACAATTGAGCAGTGCGACCTTGAGAGGTGCGCCAGAGGATCCAAGGCTCACATTCGTTATCCCTACGTAGGACAGCTCGTCTTCGTGACAGAAAAGTGCGTCCAATGAATATCAAAACCAACGCAGAACACATGAAGAGGTTTGGTTACAACATGTTAAATTCTGAAAATCATAGATATGCACCTTTCTCCAGGAACGCATATTTCACTTTGCCACGAAAATTGAACTTCAGTTCGATTGGCGGTGTTTTTTGAGCTTTGGACATTTGGTGGAGGCAGTGATGATTCGAGAAAGAACGTTTGAAGATTGTACGTGCGCGCCAATGGAAACCAGCGCCAATACAACTGAGAGAGTCCTTTGCCACAGTCGCAAACGGGAGACGGGGATGCCTTTTACAAGTGGTAAAGCAGCTGAAAACGCGGCACGATGTGGGGTTTGCGTGTCGCAAAAGGCGGAAGGCGGTGAGCATGCAGACGGCAACGGAGCGAGACCGAGCGTGAAAGTTGCGTGTTCGGTTTTGCGGATACCGTGGTCGGACCAAAGCCCAAGCACCAGATCTTTCTGCGCAACGCATCGCCAATTCCCTACATTCCCTTTCCACCGCTCGTGGGTGCCAGCCCGTGGGAATTGAACATGGCATCGGCAACAGCCGTCAAGGTCCGTGGTAACTCATTACGTTTTTCTGTCCTTGTAGCACTTGTGCTCACTCACCAGAATGTTTCTGAAACAGGTTGCCAACCTTTCATCACTGGTGACCGAGGAAATTCTTAAGGAACTGTTCAGCATTCTCGGACCGGTGACGGACCTTCAACTGTATCCTAGGTAAATATGGACAAACTCGTCCTTGCGGTCCAACGCTGTCGCTAATGAGCTTCGGTCGTAGTCCGCACGGTGATGGCCAAGAATCTGTTATCGAATTCGGCGACGCCATGGCGGCCATCACAGCTCTCCACCTCACAGGCACTGAGCTGGGTGATCGCACCCTGTTCGTCACCAACGTCGCCAATCCTGCAATAATGAGGCCAAAAAGTCCGGCTACTGTCGCCGGTATCTCGAGTCGAAACCCAAACATAAACCCTACAATCCTACACTTTGATCCCGCAAAAGCAGAAGAAATATCGAGGACTATATACATTGGAAACATCAGCACGCTGGTTTCCGAGGAGAAATTAACGGAGATTTTTGCGGCGTGTGGCCCGGTAGCGTATGTGAAAATGGCAGGGGATCCGTCGCAGCAAAGTCGATTTGCTTTTATGGAGTTTGGTGAGGTGGAATATGCTTAATGCTGATTGCATCGCGATGTTTCATTAACCGGATCATTGGGAGTAGCTACCCAAGAGGCAGCGACCGAAGCTTTGAATCTTAATGGCATGACCATCGGTGATAGAGCCCTCAAGTGAGCTCCGTGAAACATCAAGGTCTCCTGCATTCAGTTATATTGACTTCTCTCCCTGTCGATAGGGTCAATCATTCCAAAAACGCTATCAACAAAGCACCAAAGAAACCAGATATGCAACAAGATGCCGCGATGCGCCGGGTCCGGGAAGCGCAGATGCGTATCGCAAACAAATATGGGGAACCTGGGGAGACTGAATCTCCCGGCCGTGATCGCCGCCGGGACAGTCGCTCACCTTCGAGGTCTTCATATGGTATGGTCTGGCGTTCATGCAAAATAAACGGTCGGCATTTTTGGGATGACATGGATTCTGCTCTTTCCATAGCCCGCAGAAGAGACAGATCTCGATCTCGAGAAAGACGGAGATCTCGGGATCGCGATTACAGGAGACGTTCACGTTCTAGGGATTACAGAAGGTCTCCATCTCGGTCTTGGTCTCGATCTCGGTCTCGGTCCCGCGACAGAAGAAGAGACGACCGTTCTCGAGAGCACCGGAGAGACGACCGAGACCGGAGAAGATCGAGAGATAGGAGGCGCTCGCGGTCGCGTGAAGATCGTGACCGAAGGCGAGAGCGGAGGCGGGACTCGCCGGATCGAGACCACCACAGGGAAAAGAGCGGGAGAGACAAGGAACGCAGCGAAAGAGATGGTAGTAGGAGCGGGCGCGACAGGGATCGCGACAGGGGTCGAGACAAGGATCGAGAAAGGGAGAGGGATCGTGATGGACGCAGGAGCGAGAAGGAGCGTGAAAAGGACGGCAGCGGGAGGTACACTGATGATGACGACAGACCCGTACGCGACCGTTCCCATTCATCCAAGGACAAGAGATTGGCGAAGAAGCAAACGGAGGATGAGGATTCTGATGCAAGGGAGATGGATGAGGAGACTGTCGGCGGACAGTCTGATGGCTACGAAGACGAAAGGAAAGATTACAAGCGGAAATCCTCGGATGTCGATGAAGAAAAGACACCCAGGAGAAGGCGCCGCGAAAGAACATGAAAACAAAACAACAAAAGGGAGTTGCTCTTCCGCCAGCATTTTTTGTCTTCCCGGTGAACTTCACGTTTGATGAAAATGCTTGAAATATTAAATAAAAAATCCTTTGCCCACGTAAAAAATATTTCGTTTATCCTTCGGTCATAAATTAGTTTTGATCTTTTGCAGTGGCAGAGACGGTTCTTGACGGTTGTACATCAAGAAGAGTAAGAGTTGGATGGTGGATAGGATGGCGCCAGTGAAGTTTGGTACGATGATCCACATGTCGTTCAGCGAGTATCTACGGGTGTTGAGGCAAGTGTGAGATGTGGAGGCATGAATGTGACGGGGTGTAAAGAGGGGAAAGACGTACCCAAAACTCGTCCACAGGCAACATACGATCAGCGATACGATTGCGTTGGGGAAGGTGATGTAGCCACTCACACTTCGCGATTTCACAACTTTCCTCTGATGAGACAACAAGCACCAAATCAAGAATCTATCAACATCCCAGCCCCACTCACAATCTCCGACTCCCAAACGCCCAAACCAGAACAATAAAAAAGGAAACTCACCAAAGACAACAAAGGACTCCCAAACATCACCATCGAAAACACGCAACACACCAACCCCATCCTCCCCACCACTTTGGGATCACCCGCATGCACCCTCACATACCCCAGCACCACAAACGCAAACAACGTCGCGTACATGATGGCTTTCTCTGTCGACGCCTTTCAAAACCACACCCATTACATTAATCACTCCTCTCTGTGTGGCTAAAAACGGTGTAAAACCCACTTACCCTCATATCATCGTAACGAAGAAACACGTAAATGCAGTACAGGGAGATGAGGAGGCCGAACCCGTTGACGAGGGTCAGGGTGGGGTTGTGGAGGAGGATGCCGTATTTCATCCAGAATGTGCAGCTGTGTGTGGGGTGTTTGAGTTAGTGAACGCGAAAGAAGAGAGAAAAAGTCCGGGAAGGGGGGAGGGAATTACTTGAGGAACGCGGAGAGGAATGGGGCGATACTGTAGGGGGGAAAGGTTGGGTGAGTGTGAGTGTGATCAACACCCGGAGAGTACAGATCTTGTTTTGGGTTGCTTTACCTCGCAGATCCCACCGTCCCTGCACGCTTGTACCCTCGCACCGTCGCCCTGCAGCAAACACAACAATGAGCATAAACCAACAACACAACAACCCACAAGGGGACAAGGACTCTGTTATGGGGAAATACAGTACGCATTTGTCAAAAAGAAGCCGATGGTGAAGACTGTTGCTGAGAGTTCTAGGAGGGACATTTGGTTGAAATTCGCTTGGACGAAACGACAACAACGCGAAGCTGAAGGGCAAGTTATGGCCGCCGCAAAGCCTGTGCAATCCATCATTTGCTTACGGTGGCCGTGCTTGGGCCAGCTGACGGGATCGGAGCCAAGACAAAAACACTGCACCGCGACCTCACCGCGAACTCGTCATTCAATCCTTGTCCCAACGGACACCGCTGCTGCTTGTTAACATACATACTCACTTCTGGAAATGTCGCTGCGGACATATCTGACGATTTTTAGGCGTTATCCTACTGCCTATAAAACGCCACGGAAACCCCCATTGACTCTCTTACACAACCCGAAAACCAGCTTCAGAACCATGAACCACCCCAGCAATGGCGACTACAAACAGGCCTACGGCCAAATCCTCCCAAAACGGTACAACGAGGACATACTCGATCCAGCTCTCACCGAACATGCAGACGCTCGACGACTTTTGGGATGTTCTGGTTGAGGGAACCACGGACGAAATTACCCACGCTCTGTCGCTGGAGGAATCACCAAAGTCGGCGGAGTTTATTAGGCAAATCAAGGAGGATAAAGGAAAATTGGACATGCTTTGCGAGGAGATGCTTGGAAACACGGTCGGCATCGACGTAGAGCAAGAGGACACGGACGTAGAGCAAGAGGACACGGACAAGAAGGAGACCGAGAAGGAAAGGGACCTTCTGAAGCTTTTTGTATCCACCTTTGATGTCAACGTCACGGCCGACCTGACAACATCGCCCATGTGCGACCTCGTGTACGACAAGGAAACACGGACGCTCCCCAACAAACGTGAAGACCTTGACTATATCCTCGCCCACTTCAACGAACTCACCGACCGTGACGAACTCGGATACCCACAATCAAAAAAGTTGTGGTTCACACACGACGAGCGCGTAGACCACATCGCGGGCATATGCGAGGAGTTCATGGGTGGTGGGAGGAGACTGACGGATGAGGAGCGGGCGCGGGTGAAGGCGTTTATTGAAAAGCAGTTGAGGAGGCAGAAGAGAATGATCAAGGAAATGGGCAAGATGAGGCCGTTGGAGTGGAAGGCTTGGTATGACTACTTGACGGCAGGGAATTGGCATTCGTATGATAGTTATCCGTTGAATGAGAGGCTTGAGGTTTGGGAGGAATTTGTTAAACATGATTTGGAGTGGGAAGAATGGGAACAACAACAACAAAAACAACGGCGGCATGGTGCAGGAGGGTCCTTTGGTATTATTCCCACCGGCGATACCGGTCGTGCAAGTGGTTAGGCTGGCAGAGGTGATGATGGTGGCTAGTGTGCAGGCGTTGGATAAGAGGAGACTTACTGGCAGCGGCAGTGGAGGAGAAGGGTTGAGTTTCATATTTAATGAATTTTAATGTCTTCTTGAAATGGTGACCTTCATGACGCATTTAAACTTGAGCCATCTGTCCTGCGATTTACCTCTCAGTACAATCCACTTTTTAGTTCCAGCTTCCTGTACTCTAGTGAACTTCGTTCCGTTTGGCCGTACTTATAGACTTTGCGTTCCACGCATTTCACTTACACTTTCCCCCCATAATTTACCACAACACGGATTTCATAAGCTGTGCACACGGGCAAGAGTGACTGGTATCCAAATAAGGGGTGTATTTCAGTAGCATGCACGGTGCACGCGTTTGTGGCCTCGTTTAGTTAAATTGTGCGTCACCCCGTGCATCGCGTTGTGGTAAATTATGGGGGGAAAGTGTAGTTTGGCTCTTTTTTTCATGACTTGCTGGGGACTTTGTTCTCTTCCTTTTGACGGTCCGACGTCGAGGCGGGCCGATTGCGACCACTTCATAGTATCGCTGTGTGCCCGACAGCAGTGAAGAAGAACCTAAAACTTTTTCGGAATCTCCCTGACATGGAATCGAATTTTGAGATTTTCTGAAGTGAATTCTGGATCACCATCCATCATTTCAGGGAAATTTTTGGACCCTCCCCGCGGGATGCCACGTCCTTGGAATGGATGTGAGTGCGCCGGACGATGCCTTGGCACGAAATTAGAGCCCGCACGCTTCTGTCCAAGCACTTATCCATGGGTCCCATCAGACGGAAGCCGTGAAGCCGTGAAGCCGACGCGTGCGAACCCTTTTTTTCTCTTCACACCAGCCATTCAGGCCTTCCACGACGAATTTTACAGGTGTTTAAATCCCCAGTTCTTTTATTTTCCTGCAAATTCAATATACAAGCTACTTTACACCAATTATAGAACCGCGGATATGCGTCCGCCCACCTTCCCACCGTCCCGCAGTGTTTCTTGTGTTGCCTTCTTCTTTTTCCAACACCATTAATCACCATGGTCCCCGATATCAACCAAAACCTGCCCATCCACTTCAATCAACCTCGCCAAACTCTGCCTCCACGCATCGGCAACCTCGTTCGGCGGCGGCGATGGTCCCGGGGACGACGGCGGTGAGGGTGTCCCTGGTGGTTGTATTACCTTTGGTGACGGAGTCTTCCCTCCTCCGCCATCACTCCCTTCTTCCGCAATCACATCATCCGTACCCACTTGAGCGAGCACCGACCACCGTTTAGCAGGTATCGATGAGCGTTTCGGCCAGTGGATGACGGGTATCGATTCGCGTTTGCGGCGGTTGATGGTGTCGCGTTTGTTGGTGCGGCGGTTAACGGTTTTGCGGGATAGGGTTGTGGGGGTGGTGAAGTTGTCCGGGTCTTCTCCGAGGAGTTCGGCGAGTTGGGCCATGTGGTAAGGGAGTGGGGATGATGCTTGTTGGGATGAGGCTACAGACCCGGACCCGGATAGGGAAGGCGATGAAGGTGCTGTTGGGATGGGGATAGGTGGCGGGGCGGGGAAGTTGATGGATTCGGCTGATAATGAGTCTTTGCGTTTGGGAAAACGGATTTGAGGTTTCAAGAGGAGGACGGAGTTTGGTGCAGAGGCTGGTGTACGTCGTAAGACGGGGTTCATAGCGCTAGGAGCAATGGCGCCAGGAGGATTGGTGCGGATGTTGAGGGGAGACAGGCGAACGTCCTTGTAGAGCTTGTCTAGCGCCTTAACTAATTCCGCGCTTTGACGGGCGGGTTTGACTTCAGATGTCTGCCCATCGGCGGGAATGACCACAGGGATGATACGAACTCCCGACCGTTCGATGGTGGCATCGTCCACCCAAGCTCCATCGGAAGGATCAAATGGTGGGGGTGTGAAAGGTGGTTTCTTTTCGGATTGTTCCGTACGTTTAGCAGGTTGTTCCGTATTGGAGTCTTTCGGTGGGGGTGTGAAAGGTGGTTTCTTTTCGGATTGTTCCGTACGTTTGGCAGGTTGTTCCGTATTGGAGTCTTTTGGTGTGGGTGTGAAAGGTGGTTTCTTTTCGGATTGTTCCGTACTTTTAGCAGGTTGTTCCGTACTGGAATCCTTTGATTCCACGTCCCTGTAGAATGGTGTGGGGACGATTTCAAATGTCGACGGCGTCGACGGTGATTCTTGAGGCGGCTTGACAAACGACACGTGCCGTTTATACCGATCAAACGGGTCACTGCCATCCGCATTCACAGAGTACTCGGCCGATGCGGCTCCATTCCGCAGCTCCGCTTCCCACTCGAGCTCTTTTTCCTTCCGTTTCGCTTCAATTGCCACCTTCCACATCCGTACCAACACAAACAACCACCGATCCAAATCCTCCTTCCGTTTCGCGCGCAGGATGTAATTTTGCCCGTCATTCGTGCGGATCAGGAACGTGTTCCGAGCACCGTTAAAGGTACCTGCTGCAGGCGCCGCCTCTCCTTTCTTCCTCGGTGCGCGCTGAACCAACCCAATAGCCGACACGCTTCCCAAGTGCACTGACCACTTCGGCAGCTGCACATGTACGGAAGCATCTTTGTCATTGCCCATACCCGTCAATAGTGGATTAGAAAGCAAAGGCATGGGAGGCTCTGTCGGCACGTATAATGCGCTGGCCGTGGAGGGTGGTTGAATGATGACGGCGGGCGAGTTTTTCGAGTATGTTGTTTGCGACGGAGATAGGCATGTTAATATGGTTCCATCAAATCGGAAAAGCTGGTGACAGGGGAATATGTAAATGAATTAGAACAAAATTTGCTTGCCAGCGGTTCAAAGAGAGAGCAAGTTTCCCGCTTTCCCGCGGTTCCTCCCTAATGCATTATCTCCTTTCCTCCCGTGCCGACTCACTCCTTTCCTTTCCATGTATTGGTTTCCCGTGCATCGCTCCACAGCCTCCACCTGAACCGCCATAATGCCTCTTCCACAAGAACTCACCCGCCACTGCCATCGATTATTCCGACCGAGTTTATAAAGATACCCAGAAAACAGCGGAAAGGCGCCGTCGGGACCTCGTTTGAAGAGAGCGCTTCTTGGACGAGCATTTGGACTTCTAGGGGAAATCAAGAACCGCTTCTCGTCGCCGTCTACGGACGTGCCTGCGTCGGAGACGGAGAGGTTGTCTGGTTCTAGGGGTCTGGATAGTTGTTTGCGAATGTTGAGAGCGCTTGCGACTGGAGGTGTTTGTCTGATGTAGGAGGACTTTCGTTGCGGGGGAGTCGGTGATTGTGGCAGGGTTTTGGAGGAAGGGGAGTCTGGGGGAGTTGTTGTTTGTGAAGGCGTTGCAGGCGGAGAGTAGTTCTCTGACAGGGGTAGGCTCTGTATTGAGTCTGTTCTTCTCGGAGCTTTCGGGAGCACGGGAGAGTTTTGGAGCTGTTGCTGTTGTTGGGAGTCCATTGTCTCTGCTGGCATGACTGCAGCTTTCTGTGTAGGTATTTCGTGCCGTCTTACTTCCTATTTCACTTTCCAACAAGGGGTCGCTAATGGAAGTGAGTTCCCCAAAAGCCAATGACGGGTCCCAGACGGCACCGCAACGTCGTCTTGGGTGGCTGGGCGCAAGGGAAAAGGGGCGTTTGGGAAAGTTAATTACTTACCGTACTTATTGTGTTACACGAGCTAAATGGGGTTGGCTGCCAGAAATTCATTACATACTCGAAATTAACAGGTAGAAAAAGTACAACGAGTATCCGGGCGGGGGAGGATATACGTGCCTTCAAACAACATGCCGGCTGCACACACCTTCCAGGAACATATGTGATCAGGCGTCCGTTAGACTTGAAGAGGTGGTTGGTAGCAGGTGCAGAATGAACCATCGTTCCAGTTACCTCGTCTGAAAGTTCTCAAAATCTGGTCAATGATGCTGAGTGATGAAGCTAAAAAGCGAAGAACAAACGCGGAAAACGGGAAGAAGGTGGACACATTTTTAAATGCCAAGGAAAGGGTATCCAGAGCAGTAATGGCGAGAAAAGACAGGAAAAGCAGCAGAAGCTAAAATAAATGGGTTGAAGTTGCAATGAAAAAAATTTTAAACCTCGCGAAATCATCGGTTTTCCCGGATCCACATATATAGGGGAGGGAAAGGTGAGAGAAAACGTGTCGAAACAAGAACGCGCTTGAGCTGCTTGTGGCGCATGCAGCGATAGATTGAAACCCGCGTCAGGAATCTCACTTCCCATCGTCTCATCGTCCCTGGACCCCGAGAGTCATCTTCCTCGCGTTTTGACAACCCCAGTGTTTAAGAGCAGGACCCCTGATGCAGTTTGCGGCACCTTACCTCCTGGTGCCCCTCACCATCTTCACCTGGATAATAGCACTCCGCCTCCATGCAGCCTCCTTGGCCGCTTTGAACGAACGGCACCTGAATGTGTCGTCGTGGGCGGTCGAGGAAAGAGATACAAAGCGAAGGGGACCACAAGTACCGGGTGCGGATGCGGATAATATTTTCACTTTTGTGCAGGTGCGAATGAACCAGCACACCAGGTGGTTTATGGACGAACGGCATGGGATTTGGCCGCCACTGGTTACATGGGATGACATGGATTAATTTTGCCTGTCAACACTCTGAATACTGTATTCTTTCCATCTTATCCTTTGTCTTACAGATATCAGATTTACACATATCCAAGTTTAACAAAGTAGGAGGTTTAACTCACTTCACCACATTCCTAGGCGAGTTCGTTTCTGATGCGATTTTACCATTGCTGTACCCAATGGAAATCGACCCTAACCCTCACACTTAAACCTATCATCATACTTAAACCTATCAGAAAGGGAACTTCCGCTCGTGGCTCCATCCCTCGTTCTAGTCACAGGCGACCTGACAGACGCCAAAGACCGACGCAAACTGACATCAACGCAGTACCGCGAGGAATGGGTGGCGTATCAAACGTCGCTTCAGACGTCCGGCGTGTTGAAGCGGAAGGGTGGGTTGTTTTGGTGGGATCAGAGGGGGAATCATGATTGGTAAGGAGGGAACTCCTTTTGCTTCATTGTTCTGCTTACACTCGGTGCTGATTCGTTTTGCGCCGCGTTGCACTTTGCCCCTCCCCAGCTTTAATTTGCCTAATTTCCAGAGCGAACAGGTAGAAGCCCCTAGTTCCCCACATTGCGTGCTCTTGTCCGTCATTGCAAAGTTGAATGACGCTCGCAAACCATTTCCAATCAGAACATGTTCAACCACATGTCAGCCGTACAAAAAGAAGGCTATGCATATCATCTACATAAACCCTTTGGCACATACTCTTTCATCGCTGTAGATGGCTGGTAAGCACTTCCCCGCTAACAGCTTCACCTACTCGGCCATCGACACTAAGACTCCCTGGTTCCCAGTCCTCGCTACGGCGTCAGCCGTCCTTTCAATTTCTTCGGCTACCTCGACACATCCGACATGGATTTCCTCGCCACCGAGCTCGAGAAATCCCGCTCTCACAACCACACGTTTGTGATGAGCCATTACCCGACGGCCACGACGCTTTTTGGGCAAACGTCGGATGGACGGAGGTTCTGGGAGGTGTCGAGAGATATTTCGGTGTGGTTGTGTGGGCATTTGCATCGGTTGTTTGGGGGGTTGGGGAAGACTATGTGAGTGTTGTGTATCGGTTGTTTTTGGCGGCGATTTCAACCCGTTTTCGTATGGGAAAGCTGGTGGAGTTACGAGTAATTTGTTGTTTTTCACCAGGTACGCATACCAAGACACATTTCTAGAGCTTGAACTAGCCGACCTCAAAGTCCACGCCGTCTACCGCATCATCGCTGTAGACCACGACTCCATCTCCTTTGTCGACCTCCCTCTCCACCTCCCCAAAACACCCATGCCCGTACCCCCATCCCACAACATTTCCATATCCCCCGACATCTCCATATCACCTACCCCAATAACCACTCCAAAACCCCCGATTGTCCTCGTAACAAACCCAAAGGACGCCCGCTACGCCATCCCCGGCCGCGAACCCCCTTCCGCCATCCGCGAGTCGCAGTACATCCGTATGCTGGTCTGGTCCGCAAGCCGCATCGCATCCATTACCGTCTGCATCGATGGGAAAACGCAGGCTCCGGAAGCCGAATACAGGGGTACAGGGCAGCCGTGGCGGCGGTTAGGCCCCGACGGAGCGAAAATGGAGGAGAACGACCCGGATTATATCCCACTGTGGGTGGTTAAGTGGGATCCGGCGGTCTATGATGATGGGAGGGATCATGTGATCCAGGTGACGGTCGTGGACGAGGGTGGGTTGAATGGGACGGCGGTGGTCAAGTTCCGGGTGGATGGCGAACGGATTTTGAATATGGAGTCTGGGCCTGGGGGGTAAGTCAGACTGTTTGCCGAACCGCACGTTTCAACCATCGCCCCCTCACAATCCTACAACAGCGCCATAATCGCCCTTCCCTTCGGCATACTCCTCAAAGACCTCTTCATCCTCACCTACGTAACTCTAACCCTCTTTTGCCTCCTCCTCCCAAAACTCTACATCACCCACCTCCACACCAACGGCACCTACACGACCTGGCGCCACGCCACCGCCACCGCCCTCGTCAACGCCGACACTGCCTCCCGCACATGGACACTCACATCCTCCGCCTTGACACGTATAGGCCTCCGCGCGCGTCGCGCAAGCGACCTCGTCCCCGCCCGACCACTGCATAAGAGACTGGTACAAGATTTCATGTACTTTGTCCGTGCGAGTTTTTTCCGGTTTTGCGAGTTGGCGAATCGCCCGACGCTGTTTTACCCCTTGTATGGGTTCTGTCTTTACTGTGTTGTGGGCCCCTGGTTTGTGGGAGAGTTTATCCCTACCGCCGAGGATGGAGGACAAAGGTGGGGGTTCTTTATGTTATACGGTGTATGGTTCAAAGACGGTCGGTGGGAACCTTTACTCGACACTTGGTTATTCGG
>JADGKA010000260.1:0-27508 GCA_027604605.1 Borealophlyctis nickersoniae
GGCCGGGGGGAAGAACTATTTTGGGCGGGGGTACGACAGGCGGTGGTGGGCGTGGTGCGATCGCCCCGGCTGCTGCGATGGCGTCAACGGAGATGCCATCACCCCCCATCGGTCGCGACGCAGGTTGTTTTGGTATAGGCTGTATCGCTTGCGCTGTGGTTTGGTTTGCGTAGTGGTTTCCGACACTCAGGAGGGAGAAGAGGAGGGAGATGGCGTTTTGGCGGACGGTTTCGGGGAGACTTTGGGAGGCTTTTTGGTAGTTGTCGACAAACTGTAAAATGTAAAGTGTCAGGAGCTCGGTCCTTTCCAAGTTGCGTTGACCGTTAGTGGAAAGTCACCTGTCGCCTGATACATTTGATAAAACTGGGAATGAGGATATGACTTCCCGGTAAACACAATGTGAACAGTTTTGTGCAGTTGTTCAAAATCGCGGTAACGATTTTGATATCGTCGCTCATCAACCCCTGTTTTCGGCCGCAACCCTTAATTTATCGAAGCATGTACTGCCAGTCAACGTAATCTCCATGAAACACACCTTGATCAAAATCCGGTAAAAGTGTGCATAAAGATCCGGTGAAAACGGTTGATCGTGTCTCCGACACATGATGCAACACATACATCCATACGCTAGCGCCCTGCCGTCCGCGAACTCTCTGGAAGATTTTTGATGCATGTTCCGGTCAACTGAGCCCCCGCAAAAAATGCGCAGTTTCAAAGCGCACACATGTCGAGAAGTATGAAAAAACTCACGTTGGCATATCAGCAGCTTTAAATATCCACGTTGCGAACTCGAAAAGGGATGGCATCGGTGCGCCTTCGTATGGTTGTAACGTGCGGATCTGTCAAACGAAACAACAGACATTGGCAAATCACACGGCAAAGGAGAGGGACACGTCAGTGGAGGAGTGCACGTACCTTTTCCAATGTATCCCAAATGTTCACCAAGCACCCAACGGCCACTGCGTGATTGGCTGGTATCTAAAGTGTGAAAAAGTGTGCACCTCAGCAAGGGTGCTTTTTGCAGGTAAAAACCAGCATTTTCCCCAGATTCCCATACCGTAATCTCATTCACGTCCCCCAAAACGCACAGCATATTTTTCCACACGAACAACGAGGTTTCGGCCGTCCACCATGGTAAGGAACTGTAGGAGGTGAATTCGGAGGTTCTGGGGAAGGTTAGTTGGTGAGATAAGGGTATGCGGTTTGGGCTGTTGGAGGGGAAGAGAGTGAGTGTGTGGGGGATAGACATGGACCGTGGAAGACTCGGAGTATTTACTTGTCTACACCGGTTGTGGATTGCTCGGATTGGAGGGATGCGACAGAGTGCATGGATCCACGTATGTCCCGGAATATTTGCTAGCAGAAAAACCGCGCGATACGCAAATTGGTGGATGCACATACCCCACAGCAAGCGAAATGGAACCTACTGCAACCCCACCCTTCCCCTCTCTCTCGTCCTCATCCCTCAGTCCTCTCAACACCGAGTCCCCCTTCGCAAACAACCTCGACCGATCCACCAGACCCTCTACCCGCCCCTCATCCTCATTCGCAGCCACCGACGACGCAACAACCGTGACAAAACTCCCCGTCCCGACGCTTTCGGAGCGTGCATGCTCGCCGTCCAAAGCGGCAGAGGATGGTGCGGAGACGCCGATGATGCTACCGGGCGGCCCGATGGCGCTGGAGGTGGAGCGGTTCTTGTGGAAGACTGAGTGTTTGCGGGTTCGTGCGGTTTTGGGGTTGATGGAAGAGTGGGTCGAGATGTCCGGGTCCAGAGTGTAGAGGTGCATGGAGAGGATTTTGGTGAGTTTTGTCATTGTTTTCTGATTAGCGGAAATTTGAGCAATTTGGGTTGGGATTAGGATGTGCGCAGTTGGGTATCCCACCAGCCATCGATCCACGAAGACCAGCAAAACAGCACAAAATAAACAAACAAAAACCACCTACCGCCCACTGCCCCGTACACTCCTTCCACCTCGTACTCGCTCCACACCTCCATCTCAACTCCCTCCACAACTCCTCATCCCTCACCCCGCTCCGTACCCACGTCCCAAACATATTCTCGAAAATCACGTCCGCGATCTCTCCCACCGCGTGGGTGGAGTGCACGATGGCGCACATGTTGGGGTGACCCGTGATGGAAGCGCATATGGTCAAGAGGGTGCGCATGAGGACTTGCCAGGTCGTGGGGTGGATGAGGATGTGGTGGTCCAGGGAGATGCAGCGGTAGAGGGAGAGGACTTCTTTGAAGAGGACCATCTGGTGGAATTGGTGGTTGAGGAAGAGGTTAATCCTTTCCGTGGGTTTAATCGTTTCTCCATATATGAATGAACTGCAAACCTGCGCATCCATATGCTCAATCCCATCGTTCCGCTCCAAAAACACCAACCCCAGGTACCGAATGTATCGCCGCAAATACACATTGGCGTCCGCATCCAATTCGCGGTGCGTAGCGTCCCATTCGATGGACGATTCGGACGTGCTGGTTGACAGAGTCGGGGTGCCTGTCCCCGCACCCGGTTCTGGTACCGCTGTGGAAGCCATTTGCGATGAACGGGGTGTGGATGGGCGTCGCAGAAATGCCGGGCGGTCTTCGTTCTGTTTCAAATAAACAGACGCAAGATGAAAAAAAGAAATCGTGGCCTGCGTCTACGTACAATTTCCAACTCACCGGCACAACAATCCACCCCGACAAAATCAAAATAGCGCCTCTCGTCACATCGCTCCACATGTACGGCACCAAAAGACTCTGTCTAATAATCTCGTGCACTATTTCTCTGTTTTCTTCCGTCCCCAGTAGAACTGCTCGGAGAACGGCGCTGTTGGTAATCTTCCCGGTGGCTACAAGGCTGCTGCCGGAGCCTGTGGATGGGTTGCTAGTGAAACATTGGCGGATGAAGAAATTCACAAGAGAGTGGAGGAGAGGTGCCGGGCAGGTCATGAAGCCTGTTTTGCATAAATTTTGCCGGGAAATGATGAATGCGCATCCCTTTTGTTGCTCCACAAAGCCGCAGAAATCCTTACCTTCCCAATTCTCAACCTCGATCCCCAATTTCCTCGCCACCCCTGGAAACAATATCCTTAAATACGACTTTTTGAACACCTCCCACATGAACACCAACGATTGTCCGCTGGGGGTATCCAATATTTTTTCCAGGGAGTCCAGCGGCTCTGCGTCTTTGCCTTCCTTGCCTCCAGCCACCGATGTTCGCCTGTCCGAGGGAACGGCGGTGAAGGGTTGTTGGCCTGCTGATGGGGAAATCGTGGATATAGCTAGCAGTGCCAGGTTTTGGAGCAGTTCTTCGAAGAGATCGGTTGAGTCGTAGGATGTTGGGGGAGCTGGGGCGGGGATTAGCGGGGTTTTGTCGAAGATCATGTCTTTGTTTGAGGGTACTGGAAACGAGAGAGTTCAATTTAATTTTTTCTCTTTCTGACTTTCCGGTTCGCCCATCGCATGGAGACTGCTGATGACTTACAATATTTGGCTCCCGGAGATAGCGCAGTCGACGACGCCACGCCCTTAGCTTTTCCCTCTCCCTTCCAAGGCTCACAAGCGCCCCGCACCCCTCGCCCAGCCTCAAATTCTGCAATCAGTCCAGTTTCGTCCGAGCCAACACAACTGCTTTTTGCTGCGTCCACGGGTAGAGGGAGAGGGAAAGGATCATAAACCGTCAGAGGAATTGCATTTGCAAAAAGTGGCATTGCTTCCGCTGGCTCGGTTGTCTGGACGTTGAAGTAAGTGAGGAGAAGTCGGAATCCCTCCATCCGGGCTTTCGGATGGTTTGTTGTTGCGAGGAGGGTTTGGAATACTGCAACTAATAGTTTTCATGATAGAATCAGATGTGACTCACAGTAGCAGCAAAGAAACCGAGCAATCTTTGGGTATGTTACCAATGTTGGTGCGCTGCCATCCTTCCTTGATCTTCTCTGGCAGGATGATGAAAATCTTGCGAAAGAAACCGACTATCTTGAATAGTTCGCCGACTTCCTTATGGTTGAACTGTATTGGTCTGTCGGGTTTATTGTGCGCTGTCCATAGATAATGTCAGAAGGTTGCAAATGCGATCGTTAGGGTGCACGCAGCGGCGGGCAGTGGCATAGTGCAGTTCATAGGCCTACATCGTATTTTCTCTGCCTGCGCCAAAAATACCTCGTGAACGACGGTGTAAACATGGTTGTCGTGCTCTTGAAAGAACTTGCAAACTTCAGCTTCCGTGGCTCCCTCTGTAATGTTGGAGACGCGTTTCAATCTTCCATTCTCCAGTGTTCCCACCACCTCCCAAGTGGCAATACGCATCATCTATAATCTGATGATCCAACGTACTCCATCTTTGACGCACCCATAAAATGCATCAATGCGCTCATTCGTTGTTTTGGTTTGTTCTTTTCGTCCAAGAAGGGGCGGGCCCGCTTCATCAGCTTCTCTTGCCTCTTTTCGTCACTCATTTTTGCAATTCTATAGTGTACGAAGGGGAGTAACCGGGAAACGCGGATTCTAGGTCCAGTAAGCAAGCGCTGGAGCAGTGCCTAATGTTATTCAAAGAGCCTAGTCGCGCAAATACTTTTGAATCCTTTGGTTGCGGGTATCCCATGTTTAGCCAGCAAATCAAACCGACTCGGCGAGGGAAAGAGAGTAGCAATGTACCTCATGTATTATACGCCAGCTCTAATTCTGCTTCAATCAGCCTTTCAAAGAATGAACGCGGGAGGAATACGTATCTCTTTGGTGAGTGTGTGTTCGCGTCTCTTGAGTCTCTTGGGTGACTGAGGGTTCGCGTCCAACTTCGCGTCTGTGTCTTTTATGTGTGGCTTGCGCTATGGCTTGGGCTGTGGCTTGGTCGTAACGCGTTCAAGGCACTCCCAACTGGCTCCCAACCCGCTCCGGATGTCCATCCAACGGAAAAGGAGGAAATCAAATTGTTTTTAAATATATCAGAAAAGTAATGATTTTATTGACCGGGTGTTGGCCAGAAACCAGTGAAGTGCTTCCTGGTTCCTGTTGCCCAGGGAGTGCCACGAGGAGGCCCCCGATCTTAACTCCCCGCCTAAAAAGCAAATTCGTGAAGAGAGGAAACCGCAGGAACAACAGCGCAGATAGTCCAGCCCATCCCCAAGGTCAGGCCAGAACGGTGTCGGAGGCAGAGCGTGCCATCACGATTGAAGCCGCTCTGGTGGTTCGGACCCGGATCTCCCGAAACTTCGGATTCGCCATTAGGTAGTCCCGTTTCCAATAAAAAGTATTGAGACATGCTGGTAACATCCAAATTGATTCTGGCTCCCCCAGCACGCTCGAAAGATTTTCCGCGGCTTGCACCTTCTGCCACCATGGCACCGCAACGCTTGGGGGTCTAATGGGGAAGCCTGACTAGGGAGGTGGGCCTTACCTGTTGAATCCTGGAGAACTCACATCCAGAACCTGTCTGGGATCGGCGTGCCATCTACGGAAATCAAGTAAAGGCATTCATACACAGCATTCCAGTAAAAGCATCAATACACAGCATACCTGAATGGCGAATCAATTCTTGCGACTTTGTCCAGATCCAGTCTCGGGTCGACGTAGGCGCCTGTTGGTGGTGGGCCTTGTGTGTGACTAATGGCCCTTAGCCATGGGTGTGACTTGTAAGCTGTTGATGCAACGCACCTGAAGGCCGACGCACTCCCTGCCAGGAGAGGCTGCAGCAACGTGGAATATCCTGAGGTTGTTCATACCTGAAAGCCGAAGCAATCTTGAAGGGAGGGGGAAATCCGCCTTGGAGAGCATAACGAAGGTCTGGAAGGGGACAGAAGATCTGGGCAGTTAGTGGGCGTTTTTGAGCCGCGCGATATTTGTAGGCCTGCCTTGGCCGGAGAGGGGGTTTGTTGATGGAAAATATTGGTGGAAGATACATATTATTTGTGGGTGGTGGTGTGACTGATGGTGGGAATGTCGGGGGCGGCAGGGCCTTATAGCTGAGAGGAGGCGAGGGGAGAAAGCGCCAACCTCCCAAGGCATTATCAATCATACGACCTGCCTGAACATGAACTTTACTATCTGATGAGAGGTTTACTTCAGAAGTATTTGACATCGCTTGATCATTTGCGTGTGGTGAGACTGGCACTGCGTAGTGTGTGGTGTGAGAACCTGTTCTTGAGTGATGCGCGATGGTACGGGCGTGGTATATATTCTGTTAGTGGTCCAACCAGCCAAGCAATCATAATTCTGTTTGAATGCGCAATCCCAATCCGCAATTCCATTGACATCCGACCCGCCGGCCAGTGGTGTGCCAGCCTTTTTCTCATAGCACGTCTGCTGCGACGAAGGTATCCAAAAGCGCAGTTGGACTATTGTTATTGTTATTGTTACTATTTAATATTAATAAAAGCGAATGATTGAAGAAAAAGGAGGATGAGGACGAGGAAGGAGGACGCTGAGAAGGTTGTTCGTACAGAGACCGGGTGAACTGAATGAACACCCAATGGGTCCGTATACATACCACTCTGTACGACATCAAAGAAACTGGTGTCTGTGAAGAAGACCCCCTCTTCCAAAACGACGCGGTATCCGACACAAACTGGCCCGTAATTTTGTTCCCCTTCTCTCAAACACATTACTATTCATTCAGGAGGAGAGTTAAAAGCCGACGGGTGAGGATGGGCGGGTAATTTGCGGGCAGTTGGAGCCATCAAAGGTGACTTGGGCAACCTGGAGTACGCGATGCCCCAAAATGCCTTGCTGAATGCCGCAGAAGTGGCAACATTGTGCATGGCGACTCTGTTATCCTGGCAGACGCCAGTACAAATTTGACCCACTGCTTGATTTGTGCATCGACCAGTCTCATTATTGACACTCGCTACGCACTCCACATTTACAAGTTGCAGCACAAGCAATTCTAAAGGGTATCAGTCCAATGTCTGCGCAGTCCCTCGTTTGCATCTACAATTCCTTTCCTCCGCACTGGGGCGTAGGAGTTTCTGAAGTATGCTGAGCTACTAGACTACACTGCCTGCACAAGCGTTCTGCTGGCTGCACTATGTTCTTGTTCTTGTTTGCTCCCCATCTCAATCTGCGTCATGATCTGTTCGCCGCCGCTTCCGCATGTTTGCATTCTCCGTTCTCTTATCCAGACTGCGCTTCGTCTAATTCGAAGAGGCAAATAAGATGTGAATCATTCAAGCACGTAGTGCCAACCACTAAAGACATACTGTTGCTACGGGTTTTGGTTGAGCTTGCCCAAATATGTTTCTGGGCACTTCGCTTGATGTCGGGTATTTTCGAAGTTGCGCCATATTCAACTGCAAAAAGTGTGGACAAAATGGCTTAGACGTCTGCAATAGCTGCACACTGCGTGAGGACGTTACCTCAGAAATCACTCGGCGGTCATGCGCGTCATCAAGAAGAGCTTTCCATGAAGGATCATTCTTCAAAGACTCCGCGTTTCCCAATATGAATAAGGAGTTCTTGGATCGCGTCAAGGCTACGTTCTAAGACAAATGTTGTCATGAGACTAACTTGGTGTTGACAGACTCTAATGAGGGTGAGCACAAACCATTCGGCGAACATCCCTAATGAACCCAACGCTGCTGCCTGCATAATTTGTGAGAATTATGAGATCATTGAATACAAGAAGAGGCGGAACAGTGAGTCACCAACGCAAACGCACCACTGCTCGCTCGTACGCAAGAGAGAATGATAATATCCTGCAAATTGTGTGAACGGAGAAGCGTCTGACCAAACCCTAGCAATGAAAATTCACCTTTTCTTGGCCTTGAAAACCATCAACCTGGGTCGAGAATCCAATCAGCGCTCAGGACATGAAGTGCAAGCAAAATTGGAACAGTCCGACCCACCGTTCCGACATCGATCCATTCTAACACCGCTATCCCGAACCGCCTAATGAATTCATCTTTGATTTTGCGCACTTGTTGCTTATAAAATGTGATGACTGCCAACGCAGTTAATAACAACGCAGCCTTTTTGTCAAATGATTAGCAATCTCACCTCCGATTCGCCCAGCAAACTGTGGGATAAAGTGAAGCAAAAGTGGTCAGAAAAATGTGGCAATGGGTGTCTGAGCTCCTTAAACTAACTGTACCTGAATGTTCGGATGTAGTGCACATAATTTCACAACTAGCTCGACACACAGACGCGATTCTTCCAAATTGTACAACGAAAGGCCCGACCCGCTCGCCTGCTTTCCCTCGTGCACATCGTACACATGGTACGGAGGGAAGAGCGGATGGGCATGCCATGGCGCCGCGCATGTCTCAGAAAGTTCTGGTGCATCTTGCAGCTTTCCTTGGTAGAAATGGCAGCTCGGAAATCGGGAAATCAGAGGATTCATTCTGTACTGAATGCTGGAAATGCCGAAATGTTAGATTACCAGAGCGCGTGAACCCAGAAGACTGCACGCACACTAACCTCAGCAGATTTATCATCGAAGGCTGTTGATTCATTATTCGCTGGAAAAGACTTCTTTCGTAAGCATATTCCTTTGCCAACTGTGAAATCACGGTGGGTGGCAGCTGGTTGGGGTCTGAAAGAACGGAACGGATCAGCACCAGAGGCATTTCTGCATGAATAACAGCGACTTACCTCCGACCATAATGCACTTTTTGGCTCCATACTTGAGCGGGATCAATGTTGACAGTTCAACTGACTGGCATGCTTCATCGATAATAACCTACTCTCAAAAGGTGAGACATGAAGGTTTTGCGGAATTTTACGAGAGTCTGATCGTACCGTTGGGAAGTCTAAATTGTTAATCTCACCCAATATATCGTGGCCAGCTCCACTCAACGTGCTCAGACTGTTGACCGTAACCCAATGTGTTCACGCATTAGTTGAAGTAGATGAACTAACTCAACCGGTACATGATCCTTACACAACGTCCGCGTCGGCCAAAATCTGGAGCTTCACCGCTCTCCTAGCCTTCTCGCGCGAGGCCGCAGTGCCCTTCCCGTCCTTATCCGAGTTCAGTCGGGCATGAACCTCGTTCATTTCTTTGGTCACTGCATTAATTTTCAAGGAGAGTTCCTTGACTTTCTGTGGGTCGATTTCCGGGTTCGATTCCAGTGCTCGAAAACTTTCTCTCTCATCCTTGAGTGCTGCCATGCGCTTGCGTAACGCACTTTGACGCTCCTCGAATTCACTGGCGTCTTTGAGATACTTTTTGTATGCGGGTGCATCGAGTATGGACTTTTCAACCAGTGCTTCCTGTACATTTTCCATTGCGTCACATAATGGAAATCAACTATCGCCCGGTCAAAAGTGCCAACTCACCAGAGTGATATCCCTCACAGCCGGGTGAATGGAGTCGGACATCCCGATTCTAACAAGCCGGGGAATAAATTGCGAGCCTTTTCCATCATTAATGCCGGACTTCAAGCGGCGCGCTATTTCATCAACGGCAGCATTGCTTGGCGCGCAGCAAATGATTCTGTTCTTTTTGACAGTTGCTGGCCGGGCTTCTCCTGGAACTGGTATTGCAACCCCTTGCCTTCCCGTCAGGAAAGAACTAACCAATGCCAAGATGGTTTTGGTCTTCCCTGTGAAATGCTGATTGAGACACCACCCACAAATTGCAACAGCGACTGCTAACATACTGACCTGTTCCCGGAGGACCTTGGATGAGTGTGAAGCCAAATTGCTGATTCACCGCTTTTACAATTGCTTCTGCTTGTGGTTGATTGACCCCGTGCTTTTTCATCGTCGCCACCACAGAATGCTGGTCCGGCTCCACCTTGTAAAGCGACGTAGGTCGCAATATTTCCCGGAATAACGGAAAAGAGGATAGATTGATGATACTCATGTATTCCCGGACCACGGTGATGAGCGAAAACGTTCTAACAGCAACCCACTCTGAGCCTGTTTTCAATGTGGGAATGATGTCATAGCGCGTGCCGATGTGGATGCGGCAAGTGACTGTAGCCAGGTCGGCTTTAATGCGAACAGATTGGATTATTGCGAGGAACGTTTTTTGGGAGCCGGTGAGCTGGAGAACGTCATGGTCGTTTGGTCTTACGTCCTTGACTGTATGACTGAATGTGATATCTAAAGACGCACGTGGGGTCATTGTAAGATACATGATTCGCCCGAAGGAATATGCTATTTACCATGAAAGTCGTCCACAGACCCAAGGGATTCGATCGTCATTGTAAGCGGTGAATCTCTCGACGCTTCCTCTTTTGACTTGAGGAGTTGCTGCCAACACTCTAAAACCAGGAAGGCTTCGAATGTGTCTGCATAATGTTGGGGATTTTTGTAGGTATCGGGTATATTCTCCAAATTCCAGTTGAAATTGGGGGGCCTATCCCCGTCCATGTTGATATCCCAATGCAACACGAGCCGGTAAAGATCATTGATGTTTCGGACGACGGCCACGGCGTCCCTTAACCCAGGATCATTCACTTTGGAAGGCTTATCACTCTTTTTCATTCGTGGATCGTCAATAATTTGAACGGGGCGATGTTTCCGTTCCGGGGGAGCCGGCGATTCGCGCATGTTCGGCATCTTCCCAAGTTGAGCATCCGTCACGGGTCGTGCTGACGTTTGCGCGAATGTCGAGATCCGTCTTTCAACCTCCTCCTTGGCTTCGCGACGGAGCTGGTCGAATAGTTTTGATCCACGGCCCCTTCCTGTGGCTTTACTAGGGATTTTCACCGAAAACTTCGTTGATGAGGACGATCCCGATGGCTTTGTGGCAGCAGTATCATGATCACGCAGCGCGGCCTGCGCCAATTTATGCCAGTCAATTTGCTCCGGTTTGACATATCGGTTGATAGATGGCTGTTTGAGAGTTCCCGTCGAGGGCGGTCTTTTCTTAACATTGTTCGATCGACGCGAAGATGACTCGGTGCCCAAAATCTCTGTTTTTGGTCGCAGTGTAACAGAAGTCTCAGGCTGTGCGCACACACCGTTCGGTATATGCGGTTTGATATCGACAATCTCCACGTCATGGTCCCCGCCATTTGAGTCATCCATTGTCAGGTCCACCGACTCTGACTCCACCGTTTTTTCCCCGCCGAAAGTCATGCCCTGCGGCCCATCGTTCAGTCTGCTACCTTCCACCACATCGGTCCGATCAACGGCGTGCATATGCTCAAACTCGGAGATCCAACTGGCCAAGGCCATTCGTTGTTCGTCATCAAAAACTCGCCGCATTGTCTTCCCAGAGGCAATCTTTTCAAGGTGGAGTTTGATTTGCTCGGGAAAACCGGCGGAGCTTCGCCATTTAAGTGAGGTTTGGAGCATTTCCATAACGGCAAGCATGCATTCCTTTCGAAGCATTTCATCATTCGCCTTTACCCACGAAGTCAGTAGGGCGCCAAGGCATCCATAAAACGAAAAAAGGTTTTCATCGTCTTTCCTTCGGATACGTATATGTCGCACTACCAAGCGACGGCAAATTTTTAGGGCTTCCAATACAACCACCCTGATGTCGAGATTTGCAGGTACAGAGTATCTTTTGACCCAGTCATATGTGGAACCGAAGACGGTCCACAGCATCTCGAACCCATTGGAGAAAAGGCAGTCGTTGGTCTCAATCTCCCCTTGAGCAACCAGATCAATCAATGACGACAGAATCTTCAGAATGGGTGGAATTGAATGCAATATGGTTGAGTTGGCAGCGTGACAACGCATAAAGTTTGCCATCAACACCCATAGAGCATCGAAGTACGCAGAGGGTCTGCGGCGGACAATTAAGGCAAAGCTTTTCCTGCGGAACAGTTACTATCAGGTTGTCAAATAGGGCGTATGCACAACGTTGCTTACTTGGCAGCACCAATGCCCGCCTCTAACACGCCCTCCGCAGCCCCACTTATTCTGGAATCAGCCGAACCGAGAAGATAGACCAGCTTAGGGCCCATGTCCGCCAGCCATTCAGCATGTTCTACGACGCTTTCGTGCCGCCATTTCCACTCGAGGGATGCCGCCACGGCGTCCACCATCAACCGAATACAGTCAATACAAGGTGCAGTACGATCCTCACGGGGGGCAGACTTCAAGGCATCTATGACCGCGAGATCTTTGTAGTTACGCAGAATGACCGATCGCACGCTGCGGCCTTCGGGACCCATCTTCGGGACAATAGCCCAAAGCTGTTGGCGCACCACGATCGAGTCCGGAAGACATTTTTTGTCACACTCTTCGGAAAGCCGGGTCCAAACATGTTGCATGTCTTCCTTTAACAAGGATTCCGCGATGGAACTCATGCTATCATTGGAAGGCGTGTGCCCTTCTGCACGTCTCAACAGCATGTTTGCGATTAGTTCCGCATTTGCAGAAGCGGTGGTTCTCCAGCGAGATGCGATTCCGCCGATAACAGCATCTTCCAACATGTTCTTCGCTTCCTCGGTCCATCGTAAACTCTCCTCGAGTAGACGCAGCGTCATTGAGTCAGTCCATCCTTCATCCGGGCCGGCGGCGTGTGACAAGTACGGAGAAATCCAGGACACAAATGCTCGAGGGGGATTGGTGCTGTGAGTGTAGGATTCGAATGGCGCACTCATCGTGATATCGGCAAATATTTTGCGACGGGTCAGGTTTGTCCTTTGTTCTGCAATCCATCCAGTTTTGCGCCGCTCAATAAGGTGCCCGAAGCATTCTAAAAGGCTCGGGAAAGTTTCTCTATCGGCGGTGCTCAGGGCGTGGGCAACCAACTCCTCCAGGCAGATACCGCACTCTTCCTCGATAGGTAATAGAGCATCACTAGTTTCAGGCCCAAACATCTTGAAGATGCTCAGAAAGGATTTCCAAAGCTCATGTTGATTTGTGGTAAAATTGTACCGTCGCCGGTCAATCCAAGCGTTGCCAGTTAAATGAGACAGCATTTGTTTGATGGGTTGCTCCAGTTCGCGAATATCATCAACAGAAAGTCGCAAGGCTGATTTGCCAATTACTCTTTGGGCCCACGTCCGCATGTCATCCTCCGCATGGGCGGCGATAACCATTATTCCTGCAACCACATCGTTATATGCTACTCAAAATGCATCCCCTGCATTTGTTTGCGAACCTGGAAAAACCTGATTGTCCATTCTAAGCAACTTCTTCCGCTGGAGGGATAAGCATACATAGCGGAACACACTGTCTACGTCCTGATCTTGTAAAGTTTCTATCGAATAAAGGCATTGGATTTAAGAAAGTGGTGCCCATTGTCTACATAATTCCCTATATCCACATATGCACCTGGATGGGCAAGAACTTCAAAAAGAACACATATAGCTTTATTCCGTATTTCATCGAGAGATTTCTGAAGTTCAACCGTTGAACCACTAGGACACTCCGTGACGCACTGAATTTCCGCTGCAAAACTGGAGACACTGGCGTTTTTATGTTGCCGTCATATGCAACGATGCAAGAGCCGGAAAGCTTACCTTGAGAGCCTATTTGCCTGCCGCTCGATGTCCCATTGATAAAGCTGCTCGAGACTAGACTGCCGTTAGATCATCCGCTAATTGAAATAATACAACAAACGTATGAACGTACAATGGGTCCAAGACAGGGGCGGTATAAATTTGCTGCAAATTAAGGATAAGCTTTTTGCCAGAGCAAACACGCGCTGTCTCAAGAGCACCCACAAGCCAATGATTATAAAAAGCTTTCTTGGCCTCATAATATCGGATGATGCACTCCCAGCAGTTCGATAAACACTGCCCCAACAGCTTTTTCACTGATGCAACGTTCTCGTCGGTTTCCTCCAGTGACCATAGAAACAAATTGTCCGTGGACAGCTCCACATGCTCATGAAAGAAGCACCGGACATTCGCTTCAAGAATGAAGAAGCATGTTTTATCAAGGAAGTCTATTGGAGGTTTCGCACAGTGGTGTCAATTCTTTTGGTATGGTTTTGCGGCACTTTTTTCGCCTTCAAAGTACTGCATGCCTGCACGTACCTTTGAGCAGTTCAACATTGGCAGGGCATTCTTTCAATTTTTCAAGTGCAATACAAGCCGACGCTTTCAGAGCAGCGCTGTTCAGCGACCCAGGTGCCATTTGCCTGGGTGTCGGGCACATGTCAAAGTTGCATTTGAGTCAACAAAGGGCGAGAAAAGAGAAACTGGCAGGGTGCACGTCCGGGTCCAGCACTTCGGACAACCTCGATTTATTCAAATTAGGCAGAAGTGGATAAGCCACCGTGTTCTCGCTCGATCCTTCTCCCGGGTTGTGTGTGGGCTTCTGCCAAATGCAAAGATGACCTCCTTACAACAAACGAACCCGCAGGACCTGTGGAGCCAAAACTCGCAGGTCAAAAGATGGATGTTTACTTCAGAGCAGTTGAAGGAAATTAGGGAAAGAGTAAACCGGGAAGGCATTGAACGGGCACGGAAGGCTCTGCGCACAGAAGAGGTGCCCGCGGCTAACAACGACGGTCCGACTAGAACAAAAGCGCTGACAAGGATGAATTTCGCAGGAATTAAAAGCTCAGGCTGAGGGGAAAAAGGAACCTTCGACTGAAAAGGATGTAGATTTCATCACCTGGGAAGATCAGTTGACGTACTGCCGATTCTTTCAAACCAAAATTCTTAGCTTCTGCAAACACTTTAATTTCGATGACACTGTTAAGGTAGAATCAGAAATGTTAAAACTCTGTGTAGAAAATGGGTGCCAACCTCATTTATGGCTAGGCAACCGCCATTGCGTATTTTATGCGCTTTTATCTATTCAACTCGGCAATGGATTATGACCCCAAGTTGCTTGTGTGGGTTGCATTCTTCCAACTCGTTTGATGAGGCTACCCTTTTCCTCATGGTCCCATGCCAAATTCAGAATGACTTCGGTATTTCTCAGCGCGAAAGTCGAAAACGTGCTGAAACCATACGATGCCTTCAAAGACATTAAAAATTGGCCAAGCAGGGATGTGCTCCTGGAACTCGAGTTCGCCTTGTCAAGGGGCATCCAATTTGATTACATGGTCTACCATCCTTATTTTCCATTGCGAGGAGTCATGCTGGACATGCAGGTAGCACCAATTAACGGAGAAGGTCAACATTCGAGCATGACATGCTGATAAAACCATTGAAGGAGCATTTGAAAATTACGCGACCTCGAGGAGAGTTGTCTGCACTTTTCCAAAAATTGTTTGATTCCGCTGAAAGTGCGAAAGAATATGTCAATGCTGCCATCTTGACGGATTTAATCTTCACACATTCACCGGCACAAATTGCGTGGGGAGCCTTGTTAGCTGGAGCCAAGAAACATGATTTTGATGACGACGTAGAAAGGTAATCCTACCCCTTAGCTTTATCCGAATCGTCACAGTACAGTTAATGGAACGATTCTAGATATATTTCAGCACGATTAGTTGAAGAATCACCGGAGAGACGGGTGGAGTTTCGATCTCGCTTGCAAGAAATCGCCGAGCAATCAAGAATGCAAATTGAGTGCGATCAGAAGGCTTTAAAGGCCCAAGCAGGCGAAATCGACAAAAAATTGAAGGATTGTCGTAATCCTGAATTCGATCGAGCAAGTCTAATGTAGGTCTGGCGAGTGTTAGAATGTATTTGAGCTGGGTCCTGATCCATTCTCCAGATATCAGCGCAACGTGGAAGCGGAGCAGGAGGTTCAACGGGAGCGAAAGCGGAGAAAAGTGGAGGAAGCACAAGCAAGGCAAAAGGATCGCGAGAGAGTCTTTGATTGATGATTTTTCTCGGTCATCCAGTGTACAATACAATTTTCAACGTGTTTCGTCATGGTGGTTGGACAGCAGGCGGCCTGTATCCACAATCCCAGCACAGTTTATCACCAACTTTGGAATGATCGTTCTTGCACTCTTTCTGCTGCTGCAGGTATTTCATCGGGAGATCAGTGTGGGTCCTGGTATTAACAAAATCAGGCTTTTAGTCTCTGTGGGATGCAGGAAGGAGACGGCTTTCGGAATGGGGACGTACGCGTCACAGATGGGGGCACTGGATGTATATTTGCAAGCTATGCTCGGAAAGTTTAAGTATCTAATGGGATGTCGTCGCCTCCTTCAAATCGTGAATCTCATACCACAGATTGCCCACATTGTTTGGGTTTTCGGAACAACCCAGCGCAAAGGTTTGAACGGCGTTCCCCGGTGACTATCTAAATGATGCAATATGAGAGTTGCTCAGAAAATGCCAATAACGACATTTGTGTGGAAAAATAATGGCAAGGAGTCCCACCATCGCACCAAGGCTGTGTTTTACTCAACCTAAAGAGACCGGATACTCAGAATGATTCATTCATCTTGGCCCATTGGACATGCAGAACACTTACCCACAGGTGCACCAGCGTTTTACCTCCCCCTCCTTCAAGCCGCGAAGGTTTGCAGGGCCATACTGTGACATCAGGCGCATACATCAAAGCCATAACGACAACTTGTCGGTTTCGGGAAGATTCATAAAACAAAAGTGGGATTACCATTGGAACGCACGGCCGTAAACAACGAGCTTTGGATGCATCCTCTACGTCGGGAATATTGTCATCGGACATTCGGAATGCCTAGTTGCGAGATTAGGAAGTTGAGAACTTGGTAGTGTTGTGGGGTGAGCGGAGGTGGCTGGTGTTCCATGCTGCTGGCGGCCACGCGAATGGTATCCTAAATCTGACACGTGATACACTCTCGCTTCGCTTCCTTGGTAAATAGCTCTATTACCCACATATGTACAACATTTTATGTGAAAAACACTCAGGGAACCATTTCGCCCACCCCGACCATAACCCAAAAAGTATCCGTTTTGCGGGCAGGAGGTGCCTGTTGCTGTTCCAACTCCCCGTCTTTCTTAACGTCCTCTGGCACTGGCTTCGGCGGCTCTTTAACGAGACGGGTGAAGCTTACTAGCAGAGGGAACTATTGATATTACAAAACTTGTAATGAGACAGAGTGTAAGAGATGACGTATGCAGGGAAATGTTTACCTCTACCCGACGTGCGTCTCTCGCTTCCTTTTTATCCTTATCCCGCGAATGTACTACTGGCCGCCTGGGGATGATTTCAAGATATACACTGGTATAATTCTTTTTTCGCTCGTGGATCCCCGCAGCTGCTAACTTTTCTGGCGATGTTGGTGCCGTCGGATCATCATACTCCCACATATCGTTGTATGGCGGTACAGAAAATGTGGGTGCAAGTAGAGTAACCTGTGAAAACCCACACCGGGTACTTCCGTCAAATGGGAATACTGGTCGCAAGGGGGCTCTCTTCCTCACCCACCTCGCAGCGACTTTTAGCTTCAAGCGCGGACCCTTTCTCTTCAGTTTTAGAGTTCTGTGTCGTCGCCAAGGATATGTCAATCTCTTCTTCAAGTGGATTGGTGAACTTGAGAATGACTCTGACGGGAACATCTGGTTGAAGTGGTAATGGTGGAAGGGGATGCGTAATCGTGATTGTTGGAATAAAATCTCTGGCAGAAGGGTGTCATTCTCACATATATCGGGTACCGCTGTAGATCAAAGATCCACCTACATTGCTATCAATTTGATTTTGAAGCGCGTAATTTGAGCCTTCTGTTCAGGTTTTATGAGAATGTGCTCGCATTTCCGACAACGTTTCGACCGTTTGGTTCGGAGCTGGATGCGTTGAGGTCGCAGCGAGCTGTGCAGACAATTCCAGATTAGCTGCAGATGACATGAACAATACAACGACACCTTGACATCCACCATACCTCCTAAGCCGAGGCTGATCTTCCAGCTGATTTAATCTTTGTGGTAATGAAGTGACTGGACAAATCGCGGATTAATACTAAACTATATTGCGCAAAGACGAAGTGCCAAGCATGCCTTACTTTCATCAAGAATAATCCCCGCTTGTTCCGCCCTTTCTTCAGCTCCGCTCATTTCCACCGGTACCGCCACAGGCTCATAGGGCCCTACTCTTTGATCCTGCTTCTGACTCGCCCCTGCACTCCCGCCCAACCCTGATCCGGCTCTCGACCCCAACCCTCCAAGCGATGTTAAACCCGGAATAGATGCAAGGAGTGATGATGGCAAGTTAAGCGATCCCGCAGCATTTGGCCGAAGCATTGATGAAGACGACCCAGTGGGTCCGTTGGATCTCAAAACTTTCTCGAAATGGTCGCGAAGGTGCTCAAACTCGCGAACTTCAGGACGGTCCTCTTCTGTTTTCTGAAGCTGCACTTTATACAATGATCAGTTTGTAGTAACATCATCTTAGCTTACTCAAACTCCGAAAGTGCTTGATACTCACTGGCTAGTCCCGTGGGCCGCTCAAATTTCAGCCCAATCTCAAGTGAATCCCACCTACAAACACCGCAAGACAAAAAGTGTATATTGCCGGTAGAACTAGGAGTTGAGGGGCGACCCCCATCCTGAGCGTTTGATGAACCTTGTTCCACCACAGAGACCACAGTCAGAGTATTCTGGCAAATGGGGCATTCAAAACAGTTGCGAGCGCATCTGCACCATGCAGCCTGACGTTAGCAAGTGATTTGACTACCGGCAAAAGAGACAAAATATGCACCTATTTTTCTCCGCCTTCACGCTCGCGGTCGGCACTTCGAAGAGGCAATTTGGACAGTAATAGCACACCACTTCCTCTTGAATGCACGCCGGACATCGAATTGAAAGACAGTGATCACAATAGTACAGACGATGAATAGGAAGAAGTGTGAGGTAGTCTGCTGGTTCTGGCCGTTGGAGCTCGTCCAATTCACCGTCCTGACTACGGGAGCGGCAATGGCACTGTCCCCACAGACGTAAGTAAGGCACGCGGCAGTACTGGCAATAACGGTCAGTCACCAACCTGATAGGTTACATATGGCAAGGGTATTGGTACATAGTTAAGAGCGGGCGGAGGTAAGCTCGACAAAGGCATTGGGGGAGATCAAAGATGGCAGGAGCAGAGAACAAGCTCCATCCAAGCGAGTCAAGCCTGCGGCTTACTTATGCAAGCCTGGTCCAGCCCCGCTCGTTAGCTTAGGCTATTAGGTCAGTGAATGGTCCAGCCAGCCACCGGCGCGCTCAATCCGAATTCCGCTATGATTGTTGCCTTATTGCGGAGGCAGAAAATGCATTGACCGAAAGCTGATCGTGTAGTTTTATTTGCGCGTAACGTTTGATTGGACGGACTCCGTCAAACAAAAAACATCTCCGTCTCACCTATAAAAACGCGTCCACCGCACCTTCTGATCCCATCCAACTCCGCATCGTTCAAAGCAAAACCCAATCACGATGGGCCTGACAAAGTACCTTATCCTGTCCCTCCCAATCCTCGTCACCGTTCAGATCATACTCCGACGGCAACGAGCCCATGCCCGGGCGCGAGAGTTTAAAGCCCTCAATCCATCCATCCCAGTAACCGCAATGTGGTTCGACATCTTTTTCCTACAGCTTTTTGTTTTGCTCAAGGTGCAACCGCTTCACATAATTCCGTTTGGCGACGTTCGATACCTATTTGGATCACTTCCTGAATTCTACCTTTCGGAATAGGTTCTTCCCCAATGGCTCTTCGTGTACATGACCGGCCTCGACTTCGAATGGGTTTGGAGTGAGCATTTCAAGCAATACGAAAACACGTTAGTGAAGGGCGATCTATTATAACATGAGGGACGGTTTTTTGACCTGAGATCTATTCCCCCAGTGAACATGCGGCAGTAGCAATCGCAACTCCGGACCGCATCCTCTTTTTCACCGCGGATCCGGATACCACTCGAGAGATCGCATCAAAAGGAAACGACTTCCCGAAACCAATTCACAATTATGGACTCTTGGATATCTTTGGTGGGGTTCTTGCATCCTTCTTTCCGCGTAATTCACGCTGTAATGTTTGCGGTTCCCCATCTGACTGCCGTTCCCTCCAAAAGGCAAAAACATAGTAACCGTCGAACACGACGAATGGCGCCGCCACCGCCGCATCGTCGCCCCTCGCTTTGGCGAAAAAAACAACGCCCTCGTCCACGAACAAACCGCGTTGGTCGTGCAAGACATGTTCAAATCCTGGGAAAAAGATGTCGCTCCTGGGTCCAGTTTCACCGTCAACGTCACGAATGATATGCGCAAACTCGCGTTGCTTGTCATTTCGTCGGCCGGGTTTGGACGATACTTGAAGTGGGAGGAGGATAGCAATGGTGTGAAGACCACGGGCGGGCACAGGATGACGTTTTTGAAGTCCTTGGAGGTGTCTGTGAATAACATTTCGCTGTACATGGTCACGCCAAAGTGGGTGCTGAACTATGCGCCGATTCCAATGTTGCGGGAGACAAAAACTGGATTCGAAGGTTCGTATCAGGCTTTTCCTTTTCCGTAAATTTTCGCACCTCTGTAAACGGATTGACCACGATTCCCGTGCCGAAACAGAATTCAAATCATACCTTTTGGAGTACATCCGGACCGCCTCTGAAGACAAAACCGCAAGAGCCAAGGACAATCTCCTCTCCTCGCTCGTGTCATCTCGTTCCGATCCTGATGTCAAGGGCACGCTGTCCGAATCCGAGGTGTTGGGCAACGTATGGATTTTCATGTTTGCTGGGCACGAGACGACGGCTTCGACGTTGGCGTATGCAATCGCTTTGCTAGGTACGTAAAAGCGAAAAGAGCAACTTTGTCTACCTGGGCCGAGTATCTGAAGGGAAGACCTCCTGTATTGCAGGTTTTTATCCCGAAAAACAGGCCAAGCTTCATCGCTTCGTGGATGAAGTTCTGAAAGGAAGGATCCCAACATACAAGGAAGCCGGCGAACTTCATTATGTTTTCGTAAGTTCGAATCCTTTGATCATCTCAATGCTGACTCGCAGAACTCAAGTACTCACCCACCCTCCTTCCCCAGGCAATCATGAACGAAACCCTCCGCCTGTTCCCACCCGTCATCAACGTCCCCAAATGGACCGCCCGAAGCCCAAAAACCCTCTCCAACGGCATCCAGCTCCCCGCCGACACGTCCATCAACCTCAATGTCGCGGCTCTACACTACCATCCGCGTGCCTGGGCACCCGACCCAGAAGCCTTCCGTCCCGAACGGTGGAACGCACCTCCGTCGACCTCCCCAACCTCCGCCAGCGACGAGCACTCACCCACCCGCGCGACGTCGCAGCACCCACCGGGCTCGTTCATACCCTTCTCGGACGGCCCGCGCGCATGCATCGGGAAACGGTTCTCGCAGGTGGAGTTTGTCTGCGCGTTGGCGCTGATTGCGCAGAGGTACTCTTGGAAGCCGGTGCCTGGCGCAAAGTTGGAGGAGACGTTGGAGAGTGAGAGTCGGTTGACGTTGAGGACTGTGAAGGACGTGGAGATGATCTTCACTAAAAGGGCGGTGTGACCGCAGTTTCATATTCATAAGACGGGAGGGCATCGGCATATGGCCGCATTTTCGTATTCATAAGACGGGAGGGCATCGGCAGTTTTACATGAATCAACGTCTTTATACCAAACATCAAAAAGAAGTGAAAGCCAAAAAAACGTGCAATATGTATTGAGTTCCGGCTTAATGTGCAAAGTGCGGCCCTGCAACGCACCGATCATAGAAGTTGAGTGATTTTCCTGCTAGTACATAGACAAAAGAGAACCCACGACAATGAAAACGTATGTACAACAATGACGAGTCATCCCTGCTAGGCAGGGATGACCAATTCCCCGAACCCCAACCACCAAATTACTGCCTCCGTTTGCGTCCAAAAACGCGAAAGACCGATAAGCCCGTCGGTCCCGTTTTCATATCCTCATGCGCGTCCGCAACCAGCTTGTCGTACTCTATTTCCGATATCTTGCCTCTGGCAAGGATCGCTGGTTTCAGGGCAGCGGTGGCGGACAGGTAGTCCTGGCGGAAAAGCACCGCTAGACGGTCGAGTGTGGGATCCGGTGACGCGCAGGCGGGGAGGACGCGCACCTGCTCTTCAATGTCGTCGATGGCGTTGGTAGAGAGGAGGTAATGTTTGAGGGACGGACCGACATTGCCTACACCCTTCGCGCTTGTCATGTCGTAAACTGTCATTGTAAGTTTACGGTCGATGTATTTTCGTGGTCAGCGTGCAAGCAGAATGGTGGAACTATGTCCCAGGAGTATGCGGATCCTTCAACTACTCACAATATTTGTACCACTCAGCAAATGCCTCCCCCAACTGCGGTCCATTCTCGTTCATCTCTGGCTCAACCAACTCCACGTAACCCCCTGGTTTCAGTACCCGAACAATTTCCGCCACCACAGAGGGCCACTGGCGGTCTGGGATGGCAAGAAACAGGGACCGCATGTGGACGTAATCATATGATGCGTCGGCGAATGGGAACGGGCGGAGAATGTTGTGGGTTATGAAATCAAGATTGGCTGGTTTGATGGTGGATGCTTGGATGGGCGCAATATCCACACCGGTCACTATGGTTATGGGGAAGTCTGTTGCAATCTGGGTGTTTTGTGGTTAAAGAGCGATCAGTTTGGATCCAATATGGCTGATGATGGGATGTATTTTAACTGAGTCCTCACTTCCATTGCCCAAATTCCGCTCCCACACCCAAGGTCGAGCACCTTGCACCCGGCTTGGGAAAGGATGGCGGTTACAGGAGCGCGGAAGTTGCCCCCAAATGCCCATCGCTGCATGTAATGCTGCAAACATCGAACGGGAAACCACAAAGACGCAAAATGAGCAACCCCATCGTCTTCGCCATTGGACCATTATCACTGCCCATAGCTGCCTAAACGTCAAACGCAAACCTGCAAATGGAGCCGATCGATCTCCTCATCATCATTTGGCAAACTATAAATCAACTCCGCTTTCTCTTCCTTCACACCCTTATCCCCACCACCAATCCACCCATCCTCCGCTCCGTCTTCGTCATCTGCGATATCAAACCCAACAAAATACCTCCTTCCATCTTTGTATTTGAACTCAGACGTCGCAAGTGAAGATGGTTGTGAGGTTGAGGTTTGAGAAAGACGCGACGTGCGGTAGGAGTGGCGGAGGAGGGGAAGGGAGTGGCGGATGGAGGAGGGAGTTCGACTCCGTTGGGTGGTAGATATTGACGAGGCCGAATTGCGGGAATGACGGTGATGGCGAGACTTCTTTTCGGACGGGTGGGAGCACGCGTTGCCCATCGTTGCGGGACGGTGCGAGATGAGGGTGCGTGAGAGTTGTTACCGGTATGCAGGGAGTGTTGGAGGAGGTGGAGGACATGACCGGTGGAAGAGGGGTCGTTTTATGTGGGGTGTGAAGGCTTTTGTGCTTTTGCTTGCAGGACGAGCAGGAGGAGCAGGACGAGCTGAAGCCTTCTTCCCAGCATCCTGGATTGCGGAACCAAGTGAAGCCGAAAACGCGGCCGCACAAATCACACGAACTTCTTTCCGCCCTTTCTCCAGCTAACTCCTAACGAGGGTCAGTTTGGAGGAGTGAAGTGGCGTTACAAGAAGTGCTCGACGGATAGTTGACGGATAGTCTGACAGTACGCATTCTGTCAGACTTGTGAGACTGGCGGGTGTAACGGCTCTCGTTTTGCACCTGAAGCATCAGACAGCATACGTTTGGTAGACGTAAAAAAACACGTCTGCCATACAAAGTCTTCATTTCTGAACCAAAAGAGACTCTATCGCAGAGTATCTGCGCTCGTATGTCTATACACGAGGGAAGGCAGATCGGAGATTTTGAAGTTTGAAGCGGTGCTTGAAGAACAGACGCCCAAACACCGAAGATCGCATCGCTAAATGAATGCCATGGAAAAGCAGATGATAATAATGCTCCGCTGTTTCTATGTACGAAACAACCGCCCCTTCCTACATTCCATTCTCATTTTCCCTTTAATGTTTTCATGAGCACCTGTTACGCTTCAACAAAGGCGCTGGAATCTCAGTCATCAGATCGAACGCTTCCTTGGTGGCAACCTCACTCTCCACCCCCGCGATCAATGGCTTAAGGTAAGGAATGTCCTGGAAGCCCAAACAGGTCAGGTATCCACCTTCAACAGCAGCGTATCACCAATACTTTTTGAGATATCCACCTGCTCAGGCTTGGTCCAATCTTGGGGGTCCAATTCAGTCTGGTTGGCGCTCAAGTTCAAGGCCCGACGGAACCGGAAGAGGCGGTCATAGTACTCGCGAGGAGGAAGGCGGCGAAGGGCTTCTTGCACAACAGGGGTTTCTTCAGGAATGAGGTCGTCGAAGCGCAAACCTTACAGGTAGAGAAGAACCAGCGGGGCGAAAGATGGGGCAGGGAGAGTACGGGGTCAGACCATCGACCCACACGGAAACGGCTGACTCTTGCAATGCCTACCTATCTTCCTGTAACCCATGGCGTCGTGGTACTTCTCCACGAGCCCGGCAAACCGGGGGTTGGCCTTGATGGTTTTGAGACCTTGGAAAAAGCCGGACATTGTGTTGAAGGTCACTTGCAGGGAGTTGGGGATGAGGAAGCGAGGCGAGCCGGACCGAGCCGACTCTGATTGCCATGGTTGCGTCAAGCCACACCCCTCACCCCCGCGCGCCAGGCCAGATGCTTGTGTTGAGCGAAACTCATTGAAGATGGTCTCGGAGACAACGTCTGCACAGATGTCGGCGGACATATCTCTACGCCTTTCCGTCCCAACATCAGTGAACGCACGCTTGGCCCACACTCTCTTTGGAACGCCCGCAACCGATGCTCCTCCCACTCCCGCCACCCCTTCGCTGAGTTTCACACCAATAAGCTTCGACCGGTCTACCTTCCTCCAGTCCGACTTTTCTCCCGAACAGTTTCTTGCCGACAGACGCCACATTGCCCTGGATAGACTGAAAAGCGAGCTGCAACATGCCTTACGGGACTTGAAGAATGAATTGGTGGAGCTGATTAACCAGGACTATGCCGATTTTATCAGCTTGAGCACTCAGCTGGTGGGTGTTGATAAAATGATTGCGGATTTGAACCGCCCTTTAGACAAAATCAAGGGAGAGGTACAGGTGCGTTTCAAAAGTGTGCTCTTCATCGAATGTTGTTTACAGGAGAGGTGGTCGGGGGACTTTAGTTGTAGAGAATGTCTTGCAATACAAATAGTTACATCACCAGCACTGGTACAGCGTGGTTCATTCTTCATTTCCTCTTGCCATTTTCCCTCAGTCCGTACGAGAGGCTATGACGAATGTTATTTCCTCTCTGGAAGCGAAACTGGAGAAGCGAGCCTCCATAAGAGATAAAAAGGTCCGGCTCAATCAATTTGCAAGGAAGAGTGTCCTACCGACCATACCTGAACGAAATTGCTCGCGTCCTTCCCAAAAAAGGCTTCTCTGCAACTTTTCTTAAGCATTCACGAGTCCGTTACGAAATTAGAAGACTTATTAAGCATATCCACGCATGAACACACGTATAGTACCTCTAGTCGGTGCGTTATCTCAATGAGAGTGGATGCTCGGGTAAAGCGCACGCATGTAATTGTATGACCAACCAAATGAAATCCAGACAGATAGAAGGGGATGGCAAGCTCATCGAGCGCGTTGCAATCGAGTTCAACCAACTGCAATTCCTCGTTTCTCGGGGTGGTAATCTGCCGTTCGTGGCGAATATTGAATGGGTGAGCTGATAGGTCCGAGGCGGATGAGTTCTAGTAGACTTCCGTATCTCAACAATCGCGTCTGCCACAGCGCATTGCCCGGGTGAAGGATACTTTGACAACGAACCTTGCTCGTGCATTGAAACAATCCTACATAGCGGTTATGACGAAGCCGGAGGATATAGCAGCTGCCGCGTCCTTGACGCAATTTTTGAGGACATACGTGTTGATAGATAAAATTAAGGAGGCTGGCGAGGTGTTCAAGAAGGCGGTATTGCTCCCATTTATTGACAAGGTAAATTTGCATCGGTCTCTTGTTTCATCTTTCTGCGCACCCGAGCTAAAGAGCGAAGCAGACAATAACCCTCCAGTCTGCTGAATTCAACCCAACCTCCTTTCCCACCGTGCCTGGTCATAAAGCTGTTCCCTTGGACGATATGTACTCAAAGATTTTAGTGTTCGCTCGAAACGACTGTGCCAAAGTCTTGGAGATCGCGGATATCGCCTTTCGTGGCACCCCCTATAACCTGCTGTCGGATGCTATTTGGGAACCTGTCACTACAGCTCTCGTCAAACGAATCCCTTCAATTTTCAGCCCGGGAATCCCGGAAGTGTTCCATAAGGTGAGGAATGCTGGGTTGCACTTGACCTACGATGTGACTGTCGATGGTAACCAGCTGCTGTGCCAATAGAATTACACCGCAACGCTTCATTTCGTGTCGGAATTTGAACAAATTTGCAGAACAAAAAAACAGCTAATGGAACTGAGGAACCAGCCGTCATACATTGAGTTCATGAAGCGATGGCAGCTGGCAATTTACTTTCAAATTCGGTGATTACATCAGGCATTCACATGTATTTTGTGCCCAGTTTCACTGACGCCGACATTCTCTCCGGTCTACAGATTCAAGGAAATTGCGACAGATTTCGAAGATGCCACGGCAGCTTTGGTCGACTATAGCGGAAACGTCGCAATTGACGATGGTATGATTGCCAGGAAACGCATTGTTTCGCAAGTGCATGCACCAACATCAACCGTTCAGGGCTCGTACTCAACGCAAGCACGGTTTTGATCTTATGCATACAAATGTGCTGGGATGATTCTGTATTCTTGTACGGGTTGGCGTACAGGTTTTGGAAACTCACGTTACAGGTATGTAAGATACTCGCTGCAGAAGCTGAAAGTCTCTTACGCAGTGTGTCCGCAGCTTCTAGGCCGCTATGCCATGTGGGTTCAACAAACAATCCCCACAGCTCCTGATACACCCACAACCGCGGCCTCGCCGAACCCAGGTTCCAGTAGCCAGGCAAACACACCGCCTGATGGTGCTGATGAATTAGTGTTGCGTCAGTGCCTGTACTTTTACAATGACATCAAGAACATCGGAGAAAAGGTGTGTGTGTGTGACGGTGCTTCAGTTTCCCAGCGTTCCGAGTCAATAGTAAACGTCCTCAATATCAGGTCATGGACCTTTTTGAAGCCATCGTAAGACCGAAGCTGCCACCATCAATTCCTGATCAGTTGGTCATGAAAGGTAGTAACGGTCATGGCAGGCACCTGAATCACCTCATCCGAGGCTTACATCTGCGCATTCCTCACAATAGAAAGTCTGAGCGCATCCCTGTTTGCTATTGAAAATCATCTGCCCGTCCTCACCCGACGCGTGACATCCACTCTTGTCAAAAGATGTGCAGACGCGCTCCGCAACGTCAGCAAGATACCCACCCAATACCGCGGCACAAATAAACAGGTGGGGTGCAGCAAACAGAGTTGCCCGTGTTATTTTGCTTTCTGTTCGTTGCTCGTTTGCTAGACTTGCTCAACTTCCACCGTCATTTAGCCTCCCACTAAACACTCACACTTCATCCCCACAATTCTTCAACCCCTCAAAACGTTCACGGAATCCGCCGCAAACCTTGCCAACTCTTCCGCCGTCGACACCTGGAAACGCAGCGTTGCAGATCACGTCACTGCAAAGTATGCTGATGAGTTGGACGATACTTTGACAAAGGCAAAGGCTTTGGAGGATAGTTTGAAACGTTTGAAAAAAGTCAAAAGAGGCGGCGCGGGCGCTGCGGGGGGTGGGACCGGGGAAGGGGGGTTGGGGGA
>JADGKA010000261.1:0-27470 GCA_027604605.1 Borealophlyctis nickersoniae
CCCTCCCCCCCGCGCAAACCTGCCACATACACTTCTGCTTAGACATTATTCATAGATTTTTGGTCGTAGCAAACTGTTTGGATTCCCCTGTACATCTTCTTTCATCTCTCTCTCTCTCTCTGTGGCGGTCACCTTCGGGGTGGGAGCTAAGGGGGACTTGTTTTAACATGTAATCATATACGCGGCAAAGACCGCCGGAAACGAAAATAATGAACCATCTTTTGAACGTATAACTTTTTGTTTTGTTGTTCTGGGTTCGACCGTTGTCCCAACTTTGCAACAATTTTTCATGACATTGTTACCACACATGCACGACTCACACGCACAATTCACGCACAATCTGAGCACTGTCTTCCAAAACTGTATGTAATAAATTACGTATGTACAATTGTGCAATCACGCCAAACCCCGAGTTCACGACTCCATCTCTTCGTCGTCATCGTCGTCGTCATCCTCATCCTCACCATTTCCGTCCACAACCACCACATCCCTCGAAGGGTCAAACTGGTCAATCCACGACTCGATCCAAGACACATTATTCTCAATGTCCTCCACGGAATCGCTGCGCAGTTCCACTACGATATTCGAACGGTAGGAGGATTTTGCTTCTTCGAGGACAACTTGCATAATCTCGCATTCTATGTTTTCTCCGATTTTGTTTTCTGGATAATTTCTGAGATGTGACGATTGGGTGAGGAGACAGTTGCCAAATTGGAATGACGGAAGGGGTGGGACCCAACTACCGGATACCCCACCTTTTGACCAGTCTTGGATACAAAACCTGGTTATCCGTTCGCAATACTACCACTAAATCGAACCATCGTTCAGGGAAAAAGTCGCACCCGTGGTGATCAATTACTCGTCCGCCTTCTGACATCGCAGGCTCGAGTTCGTCCACCACCTGATCGGTGACACCCATCCGTATTGCCTTTAGCATCGCCGATTCGCGCCTAAAAGCTTGATTGGAAAACTGAGGAAACTGACCTTATCCTCGTCCAAAATCCAACTCTGAAACTCCTCGTTCCAGCCGTCGTGCAATCCGCGTTCTTTGACTATTTTCCCGACTTCAATGTGTTCCAACCCTGTTGCGAGGGAGACTAGCTCTGACGTGGTAGTTTTGCCTGTACCGGGCGTTCCAGTGATCAGGATATTGGGGCGGGTTCGGGTTGGATGGGGCATTTTGTGCTTTCACTATAATTTGGGTCGATGATAGATCGTTGGAGCAAAATCTGATCGAAAAATCGGGGGATGGAGATCAGTCTTCTTCAATATAAAAGGTAGCCAAAGGATCAGATGGCTGCGGTCAGAGACAAGGGGAGTTCAAGATATTTCTTTTGCGAAAGTCCGGCCAGCAAGACCGACCAGACGGGGGTTGAAATCCCAACACCAGAAACTTTGACACTCCAACCGGGTTTCCCTTGTTGCCCAACCCAACAAATGAGTACCTAGCAGCAAGCGAGTTGAAGTAAGGTATTGGGGTACCGGCACTAATGCAATAGTGCAAACTTGCAATGCAATGGCTCTCGACCAGTGGAACGAAGGAAGGTCTGGGGGAGCGGTGGCTGGTTTTCATCCAGCACACAGCAGCCAATCAACGACGGGTATCAGCCAGCCACAGAAGCCACAAGCTCAACATAAGCAAACGCGTTTCTCAACCACCCTCGTAAACAAACAACCTGTTCCATCCCATATCAACACCCCCCCTTCCACACACACACGCACACACCAACAAAACACTAGTAGCACTCGTCAATACCAACTCCCCCCCATTGTCTTCTTGCCCATCCCCTTCGGGCGGCACCGAGACGGGCGGGTGGTAGACGGGCCGTCTGGAGCGCGAACGCCATCTCAACGCACCCACCACACCGACACCCGCCAAACAAACACTTGCTACCCCCCACAATGGCCTCTCAGGCTCACCAACGCACTACTAAACACGCTTCTAACCTTCCCACTTGCCTTTCTCTACTCCAGACACTCAAGCAAAGCTACTACCTACATACCTGGCTAAAGAGAGTGGATCAAGAGGAGCGCCGGATTCGAACGCCGGACTGTATCAGCTAAGTATTCACAAAGGAGACTCCTCCCGCTGCACAAACAGGCCTTGCGCCAAGGGCGGAATCTGTTGTCGGGACGCGTTACACTTCGACCCCTATCAGTGGATGTCGTTCAGTGCAAACCCGGGGGACTGCCCCAATCCGGTGGAAGCGGTCTTTTTTTATTGTTTGGATCGCAGCAAGCGTACCGCAGTCTTGATGCCCCGTGAAGAAATGCTGGAGCCGAGGAACCAGCGCGCACTTGTTTGGGCGGGAGGGGTCTCCGGCGCTCATGTTATGACTCCTTACCGCACATCTCGATAATCTCTTGCATTTCAGATCCGCAGTGAAAAGCCGAAGGTCGAATGGGAATTATGTGAAATTATCAGAAATGGTGAGTTTCTCGTGAATCTTGTTTTGTTTTATGTATGGGGGTATGCAAGTGTTGGCAATCAAAGTGTGTGCGGGTGGAAAGGTACGTATACGTGAACATCGTTTGTTTTGGTTTACTTCTGAGGGGTGATACGGTGGAACTGTATTTAAATCGATGTAATAGAATTTCATACATGCTGTGTCGTTCAATGTATTGTTTGGTTTGCAAAATTTTCATTGGATTGCCATCATGGACATTTTGACCAAGTCATTCATCTGGAGCTGCGAGTCTCCGTGGCCTGCTCAATATTGAAAACAAACTGCTTCATATTTCCGCCACATTCTCAAGAATTTGAAGGCGGGACGCGTTTTGTCCTCATCTATTCTATTATAACTTGCCCGAAAACCTCCCTTCTTCCGGATCCAAGACCAACCATCCGACAATCCACTGAATGCATCGCACGTTCATGTCTTCCGTCACTTCATGCTTTGCATTCGGATCCACCACAACTTCCAATTTCCGTCGTGCGGATGTATCGACCGAGCACACATCTTGTAACCGCTCAACAAACTTTTGATTGCAAGCAGGCGGGACCAGGCGGTCTCGTCCTCCTCCCAATATTAACAGTGGTCTTTGAAAAAAGGTCTGCGCCCTGTTCACCGGATCATGTCGTTCCAATGTCGATAATAACTGCTTGTTCAGGTACTTTTCAGAATGAGGCGGAAGTGGTATGGATTCGGGCAACGAGGCAGCTCGATGTTGCATCAACGTGAGATAATCGCCGCATCCGATAATAGAGACACCAACTCCAAGGCGATCGTCTGATGATTGCCGTTGATATTATGCGTGGCCAGAGTCCAAATTAACCATCGCGTCAGGCTTACCGTTTGCCATGGCGAGCAAGGTACAATGTCCACCCAAACTCACTCCACAGACACCCCATCGCGCAACGTTCACGCCAAGAAACATGGGAAGGACATCAATCAGATAGGAAATGTCTCGAGCGGTTCCATATCTGAGAACTGGCCATGTCAATTTTCCCAACGGCAAAACTGTGTCGTTCTTCCGTTCTCGTTTGAGTACATACTGAATCGACCACATATCCCGAGCATGATTTTCATTCCCATCTTTCCACGTTAGATTTGCGATTGGATCCACTTGTCGGTTGCCATGATTTCGCTGATCGAATGTAACAACAAGCAACCGAGTCTTTGAGTCCTCTGGCACCGCATTCGCCAGTCGTTGGCACAAGGGAAAGTATTTTTCAACCTTTTCTGCAATATTTGTTCCAGTTGGTTACTCGACGAGAATTATTGAGAGTCCCGGCGGCGAAAGCCCCTTGGCCAGCTGGATAGCAGACAAACAGCTGGAGGGTCAAACCAGCTGCGAGGCCCGAGTGCTCACCCAAACGTCCGTGACAAAAGAAACACACGACGGTTTGGATGCCCTCCGTCTGCTGTCCGTCCACGACAGGGGGTCCAAACACGTGCACTTTCAGACCGCCCACATTGATATTGCGAGGTTCGGGAATGTTTCCTGCCATTTCGCAATGACGAAAACTGGGATGTGGAATTGGTAGAGTTGTGGACGGAAACAAGTTTGGTCCGTTTCATGAAAATTGCCCTGCTCGGAGTGACGCGTTAGGGTATCCCCCACATGCGGAAATGAGCCCGGCCTTCTACCTATCCCAGTTGATTGATTTCTGCGCATCTTTTGCTGCTCCGACGATAGCTGATAATTACATCAGGATGCTACATTGAAAGGCTATAGATCTACTGGTACTTGTAGCTTAGCACGCAAGGGACTTGAGACGTCAGGTTAAATGGCCGTCATCCGCGGCGGACAGGCAAACACGTTTCGAACGGTGTAGAGGACGTCCACCGTTGCCAATATATTTTCGATAGGTACAGATTGTTTACAAACTCAACAATATTTCCATAGAATTTCTCTAGTCTACCATAAAACTCCCAAGGAAGAACTACGGCATTCAACTCCAACTGCTCAACAGTTTTCTCGCATGAAATAAGTCCACCTCCTCTCCCAACCGTTTACAGTCTACACTACAGAAAATACACCCTCTAGAACAAGGCCGCACAGATGTTCTGAGCCTCACCCAGATGCGTCTGGTACCTATCCGGGAACGCCGACACCTGCACCTTCTGCGCGGCCTGTCCGACGGACAACGACTGCCAGTTCGAGATCCTCTTCAAAGCGTCAAAGAATTTCTGGGCGCTCGTGGTCGGATCCATGCAATCCCTGACGGTTCCCCACCCAGGCACCTGCTGCTGGAAGATGCCAACGGAGCGGTGGTCACTACCGACGGCGTCGTGCGGGTAGTTGAACGACTCGGGGATGTTTTGGTTGGCGTAGACTTTGATGTTGGATTCGGTGATGGCTGTGACGAAACCGACCCAGCATCCGCGGAGACCGACGCCGCTGGAGTGGGCGACTGCGGCGATTTTCCTTGCGTGCGCGGTTTGTGTGGGGTTCAGGCCGGCGACGCCGCCGCCACCGCCGCCGCCGCCGGAGGTGCAGCATTGGATGTTGCTGGGACCAGGGCAGATATTAGCGGGATTGGAAGTTCCACCGCATTTGGGGGTGGGGATGCATTGTCCGGCGTTGCCGTTGGAGGTGCAGCTTCCGTATGTGCAGCATTGGATGTCGTTCCCGCCGGGGCAAAGGTTGGCGGAGTTGGACCGGCCGCCGCCGCCAGAGCACGCGCCGGTTGGGATGCAAGTTCCGGCTTGGCCGTTGGAGGTGCAGTAGCCGTAGGTACAGCACTGCATCGAAAGTTGCGGATATGAGAATCCAAAGCGAAAAGCAGACAAACCGGCGGAGGGTACGGAAATGGCTTTACCTGAATGTCGTTCCCGCCAGGACACAGGTTGGCTGGATCGGAGACACCACCGCCAGACCTGCATGCAGATGTCGAGATGCAAACACCACCGAGACCGTTTCTCGCAGTGCATGTGGCTGCAGACACGGTGGAGGAGATACCCAGCAAGGCGAGAATGGATAGAAGCGGGACGAACATTGTGTTGTGATGGGGTCGTGGTGCCTTCCAAAAGACCAGACATCCTGCCTCTTTTTTTACATTTTAGAGACGACGGAGTGCGCAGAGTGCGCAGAGTGCGCAGCACCCAGCGGCACCCCTCGGAAACTTGTACATGACCTTCACGGACATCATGGAAATTCCCAACACCCCTCCGGACATCATGGAAACTTCTACATGACCTCACGGAAGGAATCATGGAAAACTTGCTAACTTGGTCGTCGAACTCATCGTTGGGCGCTCACGTTCCTTTCGTTTGTCGTCTTCCATGCACGGGGTCCGGCAGAGGTCCGGTCAAGAGGCTCACTTATTTATTTCCACGGTATCCAAATCTACACCAAGACGCGCTCGTTGATCCAGCTCGTTGATCCAGCTTATGGCGCCAAGCCACCCACGGAAACGCTTGGAACCTCTCTTGGCAAGACCCACAATTCAAGACCCACACGGCCAATTGACTCAAATTTAAACTAAAATCGCACACCCCAAACGCTAACACAACATGGCTCTAAACGGAGCAACCCTCGGCCAAGACAAAACCCCTATCCTCATATCCGGTGAAAAAGTGTTCCTCAACCAAGGTACAATCCCGCCGGGACCGTGTCCTCCACCCGCAACGCCCGTCTCACTTATTTGTCGGTCTCTTTATCTTCAGCGGGGGTTCGTCTAGAGTACGAGAGCGGAAAGTTGGTATTGCTGACTTGATACAGAGCCATATTGTGGGGTATCTTTCTCACAGGGTTTCTTTGCCAGTGGGTACCCAGGCCAAGGGAACAATTTCACCGCTCTCAACGGTCGCTTGTACTTGAGTAAGTCTTCGTCGAAAAGTGTCCCACTCTTGATCAAAATCTATGGAAAATCCTCACCATGTACGGCGTGTCGTTGTTATCTAGCGAATCTACGCGTAATCTACGTTCCGGTTGAAGTTTATGAACACTTTAAAAACATTAATGTTCCATTGCAAAATCTCAAGTGAGTTTTGTTATCTGCTTCTCATGGACATGCGGATGTTTGCTTAATGAGCGATCTCTTTTGATGCATCTTCAATGAAAAGAAACGGTAACCTCAACCAGCCTTGGTTTGGGGCGAATACATATGATGGTAGGACTTTGGCGGTTCTATGTCCTTCCTCGTTCCGGACGAAATTCTCATCAAACGTTCTTCGCACATTTTAAGGAATCGTGATGCCGGTTCGTGAACCTCCATTGACAACTTGCTCCTCCAAGTCCCATTAACCGTTCATTTACAGGTGCCAAATGGCGGGCTTACGGAACCAGGGAAAATAAAGTTCACTTTCAAGGAGGGGGGCGGTTTTGAGTTTTCGAGCATGTTCATGCAACTCCGTTCGCGACTGACAGGTAATTCGATGCCCCGAAGAAAGGTTTGCAATGCTTTTGCTCATGCAACCGTGTCGTCCAAAAAGGGGAGGTGCTACCGCAGGAGGAACCGCTCCCGCTCTACGATTCCGGATCTTCATCTTCAGCAGGAGGACCGTCAAACGCAGTCGCCCCGCCTCCGCCCGCACCCTCAGAAGCACCCTTAGAAGCACCCTTAGAAGCACCTCCCAACTATCAATGATTTCGTTTTTAATGTCATTTCTGTCCTTCAATTGTCAATATATCACTATTTTTGTACAATCACGTTTTCCGATTCTATTAACAATCACTTTCAACAGGAAATTGAGCCCTCGATTCCCTATCGTACTCTACGACATGCTGAACCATAGGATTGTTGCGGCCAAAACGGACCGCAATTCGCTCCAATAAATCCCGAGCCAATTCCACTTTCCCTTCTCTCATGCCTTGCAAAGTTTCGACGACCTTCTCTTCGTCCCCCTGTTCCAAATTGTGCCACAATATTAACCGATACATGTGCACGTCAATCTTTCGCCCAGACTGTAATAACCTCTCCACAAATCCCTCCGCGCTTGCCGGATCTCCTGCATTGTAGTATGTCGCCAGCAGATGCACGTCAATCGTTTGCATTGGCCAACGTTTTTTCTCGTACTCTGCGTGCAATGCTTCCACCGATTTCACATCTCCCAACATCCTGTAGCCCCTCACCATCCCCTTAAGAGCGTCGTCAGTGAAAGGGACACCCGCTGCCTTCATCACCTTCTTCAATCGCACCAACCCCGGCTCCAACGGTCCCATCACTTTTGCCAGCTGCACCCGCTGAGCATTTGCCACCTTGTGCGCCGACCGGAATATCTTCCAAAAGGCGGCCCAAGTCGCCACCGCGTTTCCAGCGGCGGTTTCGAGATGCATGGCGTTCACGTCCAGCGATACCGACGGACCGAGTTTACGAGCTTCCCTGATAAATTGACGAGCCCTGACTAGATCCTTATTTTGGATGCATACATAGATGACGGTGTTGTACATATGTTGCGTTGGGGCCGCGCCCGTGGCCAGCCACGCGTTGAAGACTTCCATCGACTTTGCCGGGTTCTTGTCAACGAAATGTATCATGACGGTATGATACGACGTCGCATCTGGTGTTATCCCGTTCTCTTTCATATTATTGAACACCTCCATCAACGCGTCCGTATTCCCGACTTGGTTGTACGCTCGCATCAGCATGTTGGTCGTCGACAGGCCGAGTTTTGGCGCCATGGCCATAGATCTGTTGTACAACTTGGTAGCTTCTTGGACATCCCCCGCGCGTGCGTACGCGTACATTACGAACCGAAGCATTCGAGGTGTGTCGTACGAAATGCCGTCGATCTCCATCTCCCCCAACACTTTGCGAACGCGCCAAATGTTGCCTATGCTAGCGTAAAGATCGAGAAGGGCTGCGTACGTATCCTCGTCCGGTTTACTGTCCAGATATGTGCGCATGTGTGCCCAAACCTTGTCCGCTTTGCTAGTCAAATCGTCGTCATTGATCGAGATGAACTTGTCCCGTCGGATTGCGTTCAACTGTAAAGGGATGCACGATTAAGTGTGTCATTCCCAATTGTACGCGGTTCTGCTACCGAGGGGAACGTACAAGTAAATTCCATTGGCTTCGGGTAAGTTTGTCCAGTCTGCTGGATTCTTCCAATCTGAGATAGATTTTGAACGCATCGTACATTCTATTCGGAGCCTTTATGGCGCTTGAAAATTTGTCGTAGAGAGTTCCGCGGGACTCGTCACCATTTTTAGCCGTTTGGTTCTCCCCAAATCGCTGGCCTTGTCCGTCCTTCATGAGACCCGCCCCACTCTCCCTCCTTCCACCCTGCATTCCATTTCCACCCCTGTGTTGAATATCACCACCGGCTGATGATGTACGAGGTTTGGCACATGGGTAAAATCGACCTCTCAGGTAATCCCCATCCTCGGGCTCCTTCAATTCATCAACGGGTTGGGAGGGAGTGGTTGATGTGACCCTTTCAATCTTTGGTACCGTTTCCTCCGTTTCCCCCGCGTTCGAATTTATTTCGCTCGGCTCTTTGAAGGCGAACGCATATAATGAACTGAGGTCCGTAGAGGAGGGCCGGTCAGGGATATCTTCCCTAGTTTCCTTTGTTGAGGCCGTGCCGGCCTCTGGAAAAAGGAGTGGGTAAATGGGGTCTCGGGGAGCCTTTACTTCAGTAGGCTCGTGTGGAGATCTGCCGGCAGCGTGGCTGTTTGAGTCAAATAGGTTTTCTTCGGTCAATTCACTGCCTCTGTTCATAGAATCCCGCCCGAGTCGGGAGCTCGAATTCGTTGAGGACCGGACGGTCGTGAGAAAAAAGCGCCCTTTTAACCGGCTTATTCCTTGGCAGGAACATGGCAAGGGCACAGACCGACGTAAGAAGCGCGCCGACATGCAAGACTAGAAGGAGGTGTGGAGGGGGACTTGGGTGAGCGAAGGAAGTGAAAGAAATGAAGAGCAATGTCCGACAAACGCCAGAGGAGAGCAAAGAAAACTCCGCTCCCAAGCACGTGCTTACCAAAGCCGGTATCCAGCACATCCTCACCCTTCACCCAAAAGTTATTCATCACCGTCAAGTTCAATAAAAATCAAAGAAATATGAGCCAAAAAAAAGGTTCAAAAGGGAGTCTCAATTCATCCGGAGGCTCCGCCGCCAACCTCACGAAAACGTCCTCGCAATCCGGTTTACGACGCAAATCCGCCTCGACGCATAAATCCAGCGACCGCCTCGTTCGTCATAAGAGCAAAACCGAAAGTCAAGGGTCCCTCGTAACCGGATTGCGCGGAAGTGTCGGAAGCTCCAGTGCTCGAAGTCTTGGGTCCTCGGGGGCGCCGCCGCCCGGCAGCAACGGGGACGGCGTGGTAGGCGTCGCGTCGGATGCTGAAAGGGTGGGGGAACGTAGTAATGAGGGAATGGACGGAGAATCACATAAACTGGTGAAAACTGTTCCGGAAGAGGAGGTGGTAGTGGATGAGGAGGCAGAGTACCGCCGGAAAAAGGAGTCGTTGCCGCTTGAGTTTGACATGCTGCGCCGTGGGCTGTCGCAGTTGGGTCGCACACCCGATGGTCTGCGTCAGGTCTTTCTGAAGCTTTCTATTCCGGTACGTGTTTGTGTGCTGTACACGAACAGGCTCAGGGCAGCGCTGGATTGCCTTAGAAATTCAAACAGTCCCTCCTCTATACAGAACGCCGGACTGAGCGATATCAGTATGCTGAGGGACTATGTATATATTCAAAACCTCGAATTGCCGGGGAACAATTTGACTGGTGGGAAGACTGCACACATCGTTCACTTTGCAATTTTCCCCTGTAGCTGAAGCTTTCTTCTGGTCAGATTTATCCGTCTTGGGTCGAATGCGCTACCTCGTGCAACTCGACGCATCAAACAACAAGCTGACTGAAGCTCTAGCATTCCATCCCCCACCGTACAACTTGCAAGAAGTGGACCTTGCAAAGAACCAGATCTCCGTCATACCAGATTTGTCGGCCCATCGGTTTCTGCAAAGACTTTGTTTGGACCGTAGGTGCCGAAAAGTGCGCGCTTGGCGTTCCTACGGGCGCAGTTTTGTTGGGTGGAGTAACACCGCTGACTTTCATCCGAACCTTTATCATATATTAGGAAATTTAATTAGAAGCATTACCGGTCTATCGGAATGTCGATGTTTAACGCATCTCAGTCTTGTGAATAATGGTATTTCTCGGATTGAAAATCTTGATGAGCTTCCCATAAAATTCTTGGATTTGGTGAGTGTGCGTCTTTCATGCTTGATTCGGCTTGAGATTTCTTTACGAGTGATGTTTTGCATTGAATCAGCGATGGAATCGCATTCGTTCCCTGGAAGGCCTCGAGACTCTCCAGTGTCTCGAAGACCTTCGCCTGGCGCACAACTCCATCCGCTCCCTTGCAGGCCTCGAAGACCATCTAACTCTCCAGCGGATCGATCTCGAAGCCAATCAACTGGACGACCCGGACGAAATTGGTCTCCTGGAACGTCTCCCTATGCTGCGCGACCTCTTCCTGCGACGCAATCCTCTATCCGCCGACCCACTCTATCGTCTCATGACAATATTCAAGTTGCCCAGATTAACGGTTCTCGACTCGCTTGCCGTATCTCCCGAAGAAAAAGTCGCGGCTGTTAACATGTATGATCCTCCGCCAAATGTGGTTGCCAGCGTACAACATGCAGCGATGCAGAAGAGGCAAGTCAGATTATATGCATCCATCAGAGCCGTGGACTTGATGCGTGCAAAGAAGTTGCGGCCAATTGTATTGTGTGGTCCCAGCGGTGTAGGCAAAAGGTAATCTTGAGGAATGCTTGGGGATGACTTAACTTTTGCAAAACACTCATGAAAATGGATTTGCGAAACCAGAACGCTGACGACGCGTCTCCTGAAAGACTTCCCGCAAATCTTTGGAGTATCCGTCTCGCATACCACTCGCAAACCACGGCAAGGGGAGGAAAACGGGGTGCACTATCATTTCGTATCGCGCGCAGAGATGGACGAAATGATTGAGGAAGGGAAATTTGTGGAGGTGGTGTCACTTTTCGGAAACATGTATGGGACAAGCTTGGAGGCCATCGATAAAGTGACCGCAGAGGGAAAGATATGCGTCATGGATTTGGAAATCGAGGTGAGCGCATGGGACAAGATTGTTTGAGATTTGAGGGACGCTCATGGACTTGCTTTGCATCTTAGGGAATGCTCGCACTCAAACGCTCCCACCTCAAATGCCGCTACCTCTTCATAACCGTTCCCAACATATCCATTCTCCAACACCGCCTCGAAAACCGTCTCGGATCCCCGCACTCCCACTCCTCCTCTCCCCTTCCACGCACACCCGTGTCCCCACATCTCCGCTCCTCCACACCTTACCTCTTCAACGACAGCAATCTCCCTCCCTTACCTCAGCACTACCAATCTCAACCTGCCCTAGACGAGCTTACCCACCCTGCTCTCCACAAACCCACCCGTCCGCAAACCACCGTCCCTAGCGACTCTGATGAAGAGTCGGAAGCAATGGAGAATCCATCAAAATTACGGCTTGACCCGACGAATGAAATCCACAGATGGTTGGCGAAAGCGTCGTTGATCAAGGAGTATGTGCATAAGGAGGATTTCTTTGATGGGACCATCGTGAACGATGACTTGGAGAAAGCTTACGAGGAGCTGAAGGAGTTTTGTTTGGAATGGTATTGGAAGACTTATGATGAGGAAGATTAATGTGTAGTTCATTTACGGGCTGAAATGACATTTTTATTCTGCTCGCTGACTGATCATGGTCAAAACAAGCGATGATTTTTGATGTTTTAGAGGACTGTGCTTTCAGCAACTATCAAGTGGATGCCCCACATGGGAATTGGACCCATGGCCTTCGCAAGGAAGTCCTCCTCTTGGAGTGGGGCCGGGCCCAGGAAGCGCCCGAGCTCGCCAGTGTTCTCATATGGGGTGCTTCACAGCGAACCACAAGCAGTCTCGTTCCGCCCGCGGGGTTCACAACGACTGCAGGCATGATCGGCACCCCGAGTTCACCTTTGAGCTCGGACAACCTTCCCAGGGATAAGATATCAAACCAAGGCCGGCCACAAGACAAGCAGGGAGGTCCGCACAATCCGTAGGTGTAGGTCGGCCCAGCAGCGCCTGGAAACGAGTTCCTTGGCTGGGTATCTCACCGTATCCACAGAGGGTTAATCCGCCCGACAAGCGGGCTAGATGCCTTGCACTTACGAGACCCCAAACGGATATGCGTCGCAGCCCAGTTGCCTTTTGATGTGGACGACCAAAGATTGATGGAAGAGAAACGGGGGAACTGGTGCTTTGCGCTTTTTATGTTGCTTCAATTCTGGCCCAAAGCGGTGGCGCGGGCACCAACCAATCAACGCGCGGGAAGACGGGTGTGAATGCAGCCAACCCAGCTCAAACCCGGGCTGGCATAGTCAAGCAGGAGCTACCATTCCCACCCATGGGTTTTCTTATATATTGATGTAATATAATACAATCAATACACTCACAATCTTCTGCCGTATTTTCCACTGCTTGTCTTTTGCTGTCTGCTGTGTCATTGTATCTTCAACGCGAAAAGCGCGATAGACGCGCATATCCATCTACCCGCACCCCTCAGCCCCCTCCCCCGACCTCTTCTCCTCACATCCAATTATTGCTTAGCACGATGCAGACAGTTTCGTGATGAATCGTACTCAAAACTTGGTCCTCGTCCTGGCTAGCCATCCAGATTTGCATTATCGTCTTGGTCCACTCTACACCACGTATGCGAATTTGCTGCCGTGGCCCCACACTGCACTGGGGTGACCGAATGCGGCCTGAAGCACTGTGTCCGAATCATTCGGACGAGACGGAGGTGACTGCGGGTCTGGGGCCTGCGGCAAAACCAAAACTGTTCACCACGGCGTTCAATACTGTCCTTTCCTCGTTCCGTCGTTGCCGTCGATCCGTTCCTCTTCCCGCCTTCCATCTCCGTCCACCTTCACCCCACTCGACAATGATTCGCAAATACTTCAAACCGGTGGAGAAGGAGGCGCCAGAAGCATCCTCCAAAAAACGTCGCGTGGGGGACGACGTTGCAACTTCGAAAGGCGTCACTGTCACCACGGAGACTACTGGAGACCAAGATATTGTGGTTTCTGCAGTGGAAGGCCAGGTTGTTCTTGAGGACACTGGTGCGACAGCGAACGTTGTCTCTCAGAAGGTGACGGTAACCAAAGACGGGGTGGAAGAAGGTGTCAGCGAGCAGCAAACGTCATTGACGGAGGAAGATGTAGGGGCAGATGCATCATATTTCTGGGGCTGCCGAAAAACGTTGAGTTTGGCTAAAGAGCATGACGTCGGGGGTTGCAGGTGAAGACGGCCAAAAATTTGGTAGCACCCAAAAACTTGAACCCGCTCTTGCAACTGGAGTACGAAAATATGGCTCCGGACTGGTGGAAGGCCTTTAAATCCGAGATGGAGAAACCGTATTTCTTGGAGGTGGGTCGTCCGTTGGTCTTGCTAGCCATCAGTGCGCAAAGTCCTCAATCACATTGGTGTAAATTTGTAGATCAAAAGGTTTTTGGCAAAGGAAAAGAATCCTGCGGAAATATACCCTATCCCAACGGAGATTTATTCATTTACACACTGTCCGTTGAAGAAAGTGAAAGTTGTAATTATTGGGCAAGGTACGACCGATCCGTCAGTCATTTTGGAAAGCGTCGGTATCCACCTTGTATTACTCCCCAGATCCATACCACGGTCCCAATCAGGCACACGGTGAGCACAAATGCGGTCGTCTACATGACATTATGTGGGGTACTAATAGTGTCCGTCGACTTCCAGGTCTATGCTTTTCGGTGAAAAAGCCGGAAAGGGTGCCACCGTCCCTGAAAAACATTTTCGACGAGATTACCCAAGACCTTGGGCCGGACAATTTTCAACGGCCAGATCATGGATGTTTGGAGGGCTGGAGTAGCGAAGGTACTGTCAAACGCCTAAAAGAGTGAGGCTGAAAACAAACTTCATCAGTCCAAACATTCCTCGGATGTAGGAGTTCTCCTTCTCAATGCCGCATTAACTGTTCGAAGAGGCCAGGCTAATTCCCACGCGGCTATTGGTACCATCATCATCACTTTGAATATTCTATGGATAAAAACTATGCATTTATCAGCCAATATTCCTTTAGGTTGGGCAAAGTTCACCGACGCTATCATTTCATACATCAATCAGAACCGCAAAAACGTCGTCTTCATGCTTTGGGGCGGGTTTGCGCAGAAGAAAGGGGCAAAAGTTGACAAGGTGAGTTGGTGCTTTCGGTTGGTGCCACCGGTTTGGGTTTGATGACCTAAATTACCATTTGAACTGTTCTGCAAAAGAAAAAGCATCTGATTTTGAAGGCCACTCACCCGTCACCGCTGGGTGCGAACAAAGGTGGTTGGTTTGGTTGCAAACATTTCTCAAAGGCGAATGAGTATCTCGTCCGTAATGGCATCGCACCCGTGAATTGGAACCATTTACCTTGAGAGGAGGAAGTGTGTTGATTGAGTGATGGCAGGAAGTACGTCGATACATTACATGGCCGGAAGTGGGGAAGGTTGTTTCCATATAGTGTACATGTTATTCAAAATATACTTTCATATCCTGAGACTGGTACGAAGGAGAGATGGCGACTCAATGTGGGATTCAGCGACCGGTCTCAACAACTGTTGGCACATCCTGCCAATGGTTCTCGAGTTCTTCTGAACATGTGTTGGCCATTTGTTTTCAAGATTTTAAGCTGCTGAAGGCAGTGGAATACTGTACTGTTAAACGACCCGCGTGGCTGTGGCCTGTTCTGGCCAAAATGGTAGGACAGTGAACTACAAGCAAAAGGAAGCACAACAGCTGGCATTGTCCTGTCTTCATATTTCAAGATATCATTGCAAGGTACGAAATACAACGAGCTTCAATTGTTGTGAGATTTCAAGAAGTCCACCAAATCGCCAATGTCATTACAATACACGCCTCAGAGCTTCGCAGACAACTTCTTAGAACCCTTTTCGGTCTTGACAATGTGGAGAGCCTGATTTTTGCCTTGCAATCAGTATCCCCTCCGCTTCACAAACAGAAGCGCAAACAGAAGCGCAATCTCCGCTCACCTCCGCCAAAAGCATCTGCGCCAAACTCTCCTCGTCCTCTCCCGCCATAGCAGCCCTCTCATACACATCTCTCATGATAGCCTTCTCGGTTTCCTCATCCACACTCTTCTGCGTCCCATTTGTGGGACCTCCCAAAGACGATTGCGATGACGCTTGTTGAGGCGCAGAGGTGATTCCTTTCCCAGCACGTTCCCACCTTATCCTCCGAGCTTCGTACAGCAGTTCGCTGAAGAGAGCGTCGTCGGGGCCATCGGTGGATTTGAGGCGGGAGTGGAGGGATGTGAGGATTTGTTGGATGCGGGTTGGAGGGAGGCCGGACTGAAAACAAATGATCCGTCAATATCCCGATAACTGATGGGTTTGTCAGCGACATAGAGCCCACCTCTGCGACAATGGCATTGATCAACTCGGTCTGTACGTTGGGACCGCGAGGCACACCGGCGTAGACGCTCTGGACGTGAGCTTCGCGCCTTTGCCTCTCTGCCGCGGATGATTTGCGAGGCAAGAAGGCTCGCAGACTCGTTTTGAGAGCCTTGATGCTGGTCCGGCGGCGGGGACGAGATTGTGAGCGGGAGCGGGATGAATCACGAGAATGGCGCGTCTGCACCCAGAAGTTTTGTGAGAAGACCATGAAATTATGCAGGAATGAGACTCGCCAGAAATCAAGTTACCTCTGCAACGATCGCATTCACTTGGTCCTCAGTGGTATTGGCATGTTGGGGATGTGCTCCGCTCAACAGCTCGAATTGCTCCGCATCAAGCGTACGCTAATAATGGTTCAGTCCACAAAACGCTCGTCAGTACCCAATTCTCCTCATGGAAGGATCTGAACATCTTCTGGAAAACATACCGGATTGTTCACCTCAGCCAGTAACTCCTCCGTCTGATCCACAGACGTCCTCCGTGAGCGGTTCGGAGTCTGCGGTTTGGAAGCTGGTACGAAAACAGGCTGTTTGGACAAACACCAGTTCCGCGCATGTCAACTGTCAAATTCTTCTGCAACCCGCCCTTTAAAAAACAACCCTGACTAACGATCCTACACACCTCGGCCTGTTCCGCAGGTTTCCTCAGAGTGTTTCCCATCCTAGCGGCGTTTCTCCTCCTTACTCCTTTATCTTTGGCAGCCCGTTCCCAAGCTGCTTTGCGCGACTCGGCGATGAGGGTTGATACAAAGTCTTGGGTTTGCGGTGTGTGTAGTGTGTGAATGGGGTTTGTCAAGTCTGGTTGGGAGTGCTAATGGAAAAGAGAGGGTCAGGGGTTTTGTTGGAAACGCGTGGCAGGCTGGCATGTTGCTTGGGCTGGCTGGCTGGCGTAGCACAAGGACGTGGACAAATGGAGGGAACAGGAACCCCAAATGTCTTGCATGTCCTTGAGCTTCTTTCGCATCTTCTCACCTTGTTGGTCTTGTTGGATTGGAACTTCATTACACGGATTACTGTGTTCGCAAAAGAACCTGGATTGGGCTAGTTTCGTTTTATATAAGTATGGGTGTTTGGGTGGTGGCTGCCTTCACATCGATCAGTATCATCCCGTTCATCCACCCGCGTCCAGGCGTCCTTCCCACACAGCTTATGCACGCGACCACCTTTTACGCATCACGGTACCATGACTTACACGCAAAAATACCCCCACAATTATACTCCTTCGTGCATCTTCCTTCAGTTGGATCATGACAATAATTTGATGTTTTACAACCATTTCCGAGCTAAACTTCGAACCTTCGTATCAAATGATGTGGAAGTAATGGGAGCATTGATTTCATTAAAAGGATTGAGAAGAACCTGTCGAACACACGGGCACAGTTTGCAAGCAAGAGTTATTGATGCACTTGAATGGCAACATTACAGTGCTCCGATTCCTCACCTTGATATACAACTCGTGGCATTCTTGAAAGAAGTTTCGAATGCCGTCCGTGTTTGGGGTATCATGGAGAAGCATCAGCTTTACTCCTGCAATGGAAAATATCGCGGGTTTCAATTGAATGGCAATGACAGCACAAAGAAGAGTGGACGGGATTGGCTTACCGCTGGCGGTGACATACGCGGAAATATACCATTCGTTGAACTTGTCCACCACTTTCAGGTACCTGAAGCGACGTGTCAGAGTCAATTGCCACCCATTGTCACTGCATGCTGGGGCTGACATACATGGCATTCGTTCCCCACATCAACTCTTCAACTATATCTATGGCGGAGTGAACTATAAATTGATTCAGGTGTTTATGTTCATCCTTCTGTGAGATAACATAAACTGTGCGTGAGGAGGACGAGAGGCGAGTCGACAATATCCGTCGCCTGACCCCTGCGAAGGGTCCACACCTTTGCAGCTTCTCCGCGCGCTTGGGGCCCAAATTCCGCCTCGTACAGGGGATTATCCCGCGTCCCCACAATTACAAAGTAAGAATTTCCAGACATGCGTTAGGAAAGGTGGAGGACATGGGCGGAATTGTGGACGAGAGGCGTTGGGACAAAACCCCGGTCGGTAACGTAAGCGGATGTCCTTGGGCTGCGCTTTAGGTTGCTATGGTATCTGGCCGTGCTTGGAGGCAGAACCATTTCAATTTTCCCAAAAACCAACGTCCGCTTCGATCCCACACCCCGAACCGCCAACAGCCAAACCGCCCACAGCGAAGTCGTCTCAACCGGAAAGCCTTCCCACGTTGCGTACTCCCAGTCTTGTCTTATTGTCGCGTTTCCAACATGGTTAAGCTCACCTACGAGGTCCTGTCCACTGCACCGTCTTACCTAAATGCCGTGAAAGACCGAGAAATCGACCTTAGGGGTATCCTTCTTATGACTTCATTGGGGCTTTAAAGGAAGGGGGAAATGCAACTTCGAGCCATGTGGTCTTCGCCGCTGCAGAGATCTGTAAAAGGTTGGACATCTTATGTCCAGTTGGGGATGGAGGAGAAGGAATGGGGCATTTTGGGTTTTCCTTGCATTTTTTCCCCATATTTAGCGTCGTGAGCTGGTGATGATCTCCTAGGACATTGCTAGTTCTCTGGTTTTTGGGAGGATGTGGGGTGAATTCTTCGCCTTCCTTCTCAGAAGCCCGACGCATCGTTTGTTCTTCTACTTTCCCAAATAAATATATGTTATTGTCCCTGACTCCGGGCAACCTCAAAAACTGTAGGTCTGAAAATTCCGCGGATTGAGAATCTTGCTATAACAAAGGTGCGGGCAACCCATGATTACATATCCTAAAAAGCGGACGATGAGCCTGAAAAACTCCCCTTTGCCGTCCTTGCTCTTGTGCAGGATCAACATGATGTGATTGACCTGACCGACAACGACATTCGCAAAATCGAAAACTTCCCTCCCATGAAACGCCTCACCACCCTCCTTCTTTCCAACAACCGCATTTCCCGCATTGACAGTGACGTTGCCAGACAGCTGCCCAATTTGAAAGCGCTCATCTTGACCAACAATCAGATTGGCGAGCTCGGGGATCTGGACCCGCTGGGCGAGTTCACCAATTTGGAGTTCCTAAGCTTGGTGGACAACCCTGTTGCCACAAAGAAGCACTACAGATCGTACGTCATTCACCGGTGTCCAAAGGTCAGGATATTGGACTTCCGGCGGATCAAGGAAAAGGTTAGCTTTTCCAAAGATCGTTTTTTCTCGAAGTTGAGTATGGGGACGTTCAAGGGGTGCATGGCTGACCTTCATGGCCAGGAACGCAACGAAGCAGCGGAACTCTTCTCAGGTGCTGCGGGAACAGCACTAGCGGCCTCTCTTTCCAGTCAAAAGGCGAGCAACACGTTTGAGCCAGGGGAAATGGGCGAAAAGAAGGCGATGCGACCATTCCAGGGACCTTCCCCTGAAGAAGCGGCCAGAATTCGGGAGGCGATCTCAAAAGCCACCAGTTTGGAGGAGATTACAAAATTGGAGAAGCAACTGCGGGGAGGTGTCGTTCCTGGGTCCGGCAAGCATGGAGGGGGTGGCCCTTCAGGAGGGAAAGGGGGAAATGATGAGGACGTGGAGATGGACGGATAATATATTCCCGAATAGCTGTTGGGCCTCCACCAATGCAATCAAATGGGAAGGCCGAGATCAGTTCAAATACCAATCACCGCTGGCTGGCTTTGTGATCAAACTATCAATTGCGCGCTTGGACCTTTGGTTCAAATTGGTTGTCTCATGAAAATGCCATTGCCACGCATCCAGCCTTTTCAAAACCCACTTGCATCCACAAATATAGAGCGGCCTGCTTCGATGCCTTGCGAAATGCGTATGACATTTGATGACGGGGCTGGTGGTAGATGAGAAAATTGGATTGAAAATATTGGCTTATGTTGACTCTACCCCCCCAAAATGCTAATTGACTGCGTACATATATCATCGAATTAGTACAACCTCTCTTACAAGTTGCTTTCTTCCTTTGCGAAGGTGAGCGAAATGGAATTCACGCAGTGACGCTCATCGATCGGGGTTGGGAACCCTTCCCCCTTGAAAACGTGCCCCAAGTGTCCCCCGCAAGCCGCGCAAACGATTTCGGTGCGAGTCATTCCATGAGAAGTGTCTTCGTTTCGTACAATCGCACCAGGGATGGAGTCTGAAAAGGCATAGAGGCGAACCATTTAAGCATCTCATCCCTACCGGTGTTACTGCGCGTCCACAACTCACCGTAAAATGCCGGCCAACCACACCCCGAATCGAATTTGGTGGTGGATTTGTACAAAGGCGCGCCGCATCCCGCGCACCCGTATACGCCTGACTCCTTATGCTTGTTGTACTCCCCTGTTCCAGGACGCTCAGTCCCTTTCTCTCGCAGGACACGGAATTGTGCGGGTGACAGTTGGGCCCTCCACTGTAGGGGTGCGCCATGATGGCGAGGTGTGAGCAAGTCCACGATGTTTTGATGTGAATTATCCGAACTCACCTCGTCTTCACTTTTCTGAACGTTTGCCATCGTGCTGTTTAAGCGGTTATGGGGAGGAGTAAGGTGTGGCAGTCGGGGAATCGAGACGAGACGAACGGCTTGGCGAGCGGAGAAATAATAGGATCTAGGGAGCGCCAAGATTTTCATGGGTTTCAGATAGATTGAAGAATACGCTGCGGCATTCAAATCGTTGCTCTTATCAGATCGAACCAGACCCATTTTGGACCCATAGGCCATCTGATACTCACCTAATGACAGACAGGTTTGGACTTCTAATAGGAGGAGGTCCATGTAATGAGAGTAAGTGTTAATGGAAATTGCCAAAAACTTCTCAACCCGTTGCAGAGTAAGATACGTTGCACCAAGGATATGGCAGCTGGCAGCCTCCCAAAATCAACTCGATAAACCCAATTCCGCGTACCTTGGCGAACGTCGATGAGTTTGCGCAAGAATGTGGGGTACGGGAGAACCATGGCGAACCACGATAGCGAGGATGATTAATGAAGTGGCGCTGGCTGAGATAAGCAGAAAGTATAAAAGGGAGCGTGGATTTCAAACAACCCCATTTCTATCGTCCCAGGCCATTTGTAGGTCTTTCACGAATCAACAGTTTCTTTAGCCATGGCAGACGGGGCCCTCGCAAACGTCAAGCACATTGTTCTTGTACTCTCCGGGAAAGGTGGTGTCGGCAAGAGCACGGTCACCACAGAACTCGCCTTATCATTGGTGGAACAGGGCAAGAGGGTCGGTGTTTTGGACGTGGACTTGACGGGACCGAGCGTCCCTCGTATGTTTGGTGTCGATGGAGCGCAGGTGCATCAGGCATCGACTGGGTATGTTGTCAGATACATTTCTGAAGATAGATATTCGATACATTTATCGGGGGGCTGACGAGACAATCCTAGATGGGTTCCGGTGTACACCGACGAGACGAAACGCCTGGGCATAATGTCCATAGGATTTCTGTTACAAAACAAAGATGACGCGGTCGTATGGCGTGGGCCGAAGAAGAACGGTGCGAAAACAGATATCCTTGCGCGTACATTCGTTCTATTGCCCGCTGGCTCTGATGTATTTACTTCATTATCCACAACCAGCCATGATTAGACAATTCTTGCAAGATGTCGCATGGGGGGATTTGGACTACCTTCTCATCGATACACCACCAGGAACATCCGACGAACACATTTCTGTGGCAGAGTATTTGAAAGAATACAACCCTGACGGAGCTGTTATCGTCACGACGCCTCAGGTTCACTCGGCTCTTCCGCATTTCTGTCCGCCGGGCGTCGTACTGACATGGACTTTGGAATAATACAGGCTGTATCGCTCGCTGACGTTCGGAAAGAACTGAATTTCTGTCGCAAAGTCAAGATCCCGATTTTGGGCGTTGTGGAAAATATGAGCGGGTTTGTGTGCCCGCATTGTGCTGTATGTTGGCCCCCCTCGTTTCCTTTGTGTTCTTTTGAGAGGCGGCAGCAGAGTCTGATTCACGTCTTTCAACATACTGCAGGAATGTTCCGATATCTTCTCCAAAGGTGGAGGGGAAGCGATGGCGACCGAATTCAATGTGGACTTTTTAGGTCGCGTTCCGATAGATCCAGGACTCACAACTCTGATTGAGGCGGACGGAGGAAGTTTTGTTGATCGGTTCACTCAGTCAGCTCTCTACCCCATCTTTAAAAAGATCACAGCAAAAGTTGTGGCCAACTGCGGAGATGAAGTGATTGAAAGTTGAGAGATTGTCTCGTTACTGTAGAATTTTGAGATTAGCACATGTCGTGAATCCCTATGTAATGTAAATAACACGGATGCATTATTACTGTATTTATTCTCTCTGCTGTTTTATACAAGTTACTGGGTTACCAACGGAAATGCGATGATATTTTTACATGGATAGCTCGTCAACCTCCCAGTTGAGGGGCAGTGGCTTGCCCACCCTCAAATTGATAGCCGCACCCCACCCCCATTCCCCCATGGCCTCATCACTGCGCTCTGACCCAGCACGTCTTCGCCGTGGAGAGGAGACGCGCCTCTTCTTCCTCTTGCCTTCGTCTTCAATAATAACTTCCACCTCCAACCCCTTTGGCGCCCCTCTGGTTGGCATCTCGTCCTCATCCGTACCCCGGCCGCCCTTCCCCGTGCGCGTTGGCGCCAATGACGTCCTGCAAATGGGAAATGATCTACGACGGTGAGCTGCCTGCAAGGGAGACAGCGGTACTCGGGTGTCGCAATCCTCCTCTTCCTCCTCTTCCTCATCTATCAACTGTCGCTTTCGCCGCAGGAAATCCGTTGGGGAGTCATTTTCAAACGTTATTCGCGAGATGCGCTTGGGAGGAGGGGTTACAAAAGAAGTGGCAATGGCCGTTGTTCGGATCGACGACATCTGATCCTCAGACTCCTCTGCACATGCCGGTGGTGGAGACGTGAGCCGGCATTTTGTGATCTTCCCCAAAGGTCGAGGCGTCACCACAATCCAGGAATCAAGAATAGGTTCATATCTCCTGCGTAACGATCCACGGGTTGGCATGTTTGAACTTGGAAAAATAAAACTCGAACTTCATGGCAACCGGCAACTCACCACTTTGTAGCATCCTTTTTAAACTCCTCAAACGACCTTTGAATGTCCGCCAACTCTGCTTCCAAAACATCCTTCCCAATCAAATCTTCCCCTTCCTTGAGCGACTCCTCAGTCAGGCCGTCATAACCGGTCACCAAAACATCCATCAATGCAATAGCAACGGGAAACGCATTTAGTCTCAACAAGCTGCGCACAATTTGTCGAAGCCGGCCCACAGTTGAAAAAATTTCTGTGACGCATTCCAAAGATGCGGATGCTGAAATGTTGGACAGGTCGGCGATCCAACCGTCGATCAAAGGACTTTCCGGAAGGTGCGTGGACGAACCGATCACCACTGTCAAATGCAGTGCTTGTAACAACGCGCAAGCGCGAAGTTCCGAAGCGCACGTCGAGAGGACCTCTTTTTTCCCGCACGCTTTCCAGATTGTCCTGGCGCATGGACAGGTATACAAATTGTCGCACTTTGCCGAATGCTCAACCAACCGCTCAATCCAAATCCCCACCCTCGTCCACATTGCGTTGGTATAATGGCGGTTGGCCTCCACCGCTTCCACCGCGGTTTCCAATGCGGTGGAAGTGAGAAGGACAGCATGGGGATGGTGCGGGTCAAAAGTCGTCAACCAAGTGTGAAAGCCGAGATGCTCGCTACGTGCTGGTGTGAGGGTATCGCAGATGTGGTGGATCCACCGCGTCTGAAGATTCAGCTTGTGGGCGAGTCGTATGGCCCAATGGTACTCTTGACATGAAGGGATGCCTCGGAGATCCCACAAATGTTGAAGAAGCTCAAGTCCCTGGGAAACCATCGTGAATGGGTGTTCAGATCGCGGTAAGGTTACGGGAGTCCAAAGGCTGGGAGCGACGTTACCTGGACAGAGGCACTGTGTTCCGCGCACGTTTCCACCAAACCCCTGACAACGCTGCCAATCGATACTTGCTGTATGCATAGTTGTACAATATGCTCGAACAGTATCATGCTGCAGAGCATTTTGGTCGCCATTAGCCTACTTGGGCACATGATGTGACTGAAGGACGGAGGCTGAAACTCACGTTCTGGATTGAAGGGGCATTAATTCGTACCACTCCTCCTCCGCATCCACGCCCAATTCTTCTTCCGCTGCGTCGGGCGCAGATTTGGCAACGGCAAACGCAGCAAGGGTCGACAAGGGCAACACTGCCGGCCTTCTCCCATCGGCGTTGCACTCAACATTGGTAAAGGTTGGACTGCCACCCCTCGATGAGCTACGACTCGGGCAGTCCGCGCTGTTTTGTGCCCAGACTTTGCTCACAATGTCTTTAAAGTGGTCTTGGAGGGTCAGCGCGTGTCGGCGAACTGGGGATGCAAGATCACTCAAATGTTCAACTTGGTCGCTGGGCATTGTGGAAAAAGCCGGGCGTGCGTCGGATCCATTGTGTGAAAGTCGCGACCGATTGCCTTTGAACGTGACTCTAGCAGGCGGGCGAAGGGCATCGGTAATTCCAGAAGGAACAAACAAGTCATCGTCGTGACTTGAGGAATGGCGGTTTGTGAGAAAGGAGGATGCTGATGCCGGGGCCGGGGTTTTGATAAGCGACGTTGGAGCAGCTTGGGAGGCCCCGTTGAGGGCTATCAGCTTTGCGCGGAGTTGACGAAGCTGTCTCCGAATCTTTGGAATGTCCGAGTAGTCCATGGCAGCGCAAGAAGGAACAATTGTCGAGGAAGAGAACACCCGGACACTCGGACTGCAAGCAGCACGCACCAAGTCCGGACGATCGGACCAAAATAATTATGTCAGCAAGCATTTAATTGCTTTGCCCTGGTGGCACAGGTGGCCATCGCGCGTAAATAAGGGGACACCAGACAAGTCGCAGCAGAGTGTGGAGTTGCAGCTGGAGCAATTGCTGCGCGGTCTTTCACTCCATCCCATCTCATCTATTCCATTGAAAACACCATCGGGATGAACAGTGTCCAACTCGCAAACGGGGTGTTCACCGCTCCACCAGTCAAAACAACCATCAAGACTGAAAAGAGCAAAACTCAGTTGAAAAAGGAGAGATATGTGGCCAGGAAAGGTATGTTGACACCTGCTTGTTTTCTGTTCTCCCTGCTTGGACAAACATTTGACGCGTCCCATAACTTTTCGCCCCCAGAGGCAAAATGCAAAAAGGAGCTGGCCAAAATGCGCAGGCGCGACTACATCAAACCTCCTCCGCCGAAACCAGACGCATTTCGCGCGACAAGAGCGCGCCGCTCCAGACGCAAGAAGTTGAAAGCCGCTCTCGCCGGGAAACTCGTCGAGGACATAGCCGCCGACGAGTCTGAATCAATGGAGGACGCTTGGCATACCACTATCGAATTCCCCGCCGAGATCTGGCAAATGATCTTCTTCTTTACCAACCAGCGAACCGTCTTCAAAGCGCGCATGCTAAACAAGGCTTGGAACCTCGGTTGGGAACATCTCTTCACGGCCAGATACATGGGCCCCATGTGGAAACGTCTCGATCTTCGCCCGTTTAAAAAGCCCAAGTGCATCACCAAAGAAGCCATCGTCACTATTTTGAAAGCGGTGGGAAAATTCGTTCAGATTCTCGACATCACCCACCACACCTTGCACAACTCCGTCCTTGACACCACCACCTTCCGGACCATCGTGAAGGAGTGCCCCCAGCTGGAGTACCTCAACCTCGCCTCCAACTACAGCCTTCACGATCGTCATTTCACCATGACCCGCTGCAGTCTGGAACCAGAAAAGGCTTTGGTGAACGAAAACGTCCGACGCCTCAACCTGAACCAATCCATTCACATCACCCAACGCACCATCAGCCACATCGGCTTCATCTTCCCCAACATTCGCCACTTGAACATCTCTCAGTGCAAACGTATTCGCTGCAAAGCACTCGAGCAAATCCCCACGCGCATGCCCAACCTCCAATCCTTGAGCCTCAAGCACCTTGTCGCCTCGGGTGACCACAGCTTCATCAACATGATGACCAACCTCAAGAACCTCGAAGAACTCGACATTAGCTTCACGTGGTTGTCAAAGTGGGGAATGAACGCCGTTGGGACCCAGTTGGAGCTTGAGAGTGAGGACAGGAAGACCTGGGAGAAGGCGGTTGCGGAGTGGAAGCCCGGAATGGCAGTGCCGATGCCTCCGGAGCAGCGAGTGGCCAAACTCAAGGTGTTGAAAATAAATTCGAACAAGGGGATGTGCGATGAGGGGCTCGCGCATCTTTTGAAGTTTGAACATTTGGAGGTCTTGGAGATGATGTTTATGCCGCTCAGAGTGACACCGGCAGCTGTGGAGTCTGTCAGGGAAGGACTTGCATTGAAGAGTTTGAAAAGCCTCAAGTATTGTATGGCGGATGCGAGCGAGCCCACGTTGTGGGAACTCCCAGCATGATGGATACGGCGTAACTATCGGAAGGTTTTTGGATGGGTGGATAGGGTGGATTCAAACAACTTGGATGTTGTGGTCCGCCCGGACTTGTCGTTGTAAATTTCAGTTCAATAAATACTTTTTACATAATCTTTTACATGCCTTTTCAGCTGTTGACTGCGCTTAATGTTGACCACCTCATGTCCACCACCCCATGTTCAAGGCGGCCTCTCATCCAACAGGATGAAATTTTTTGACAAACACTGATGGCCGCAGCCTGTACAGCATTCGAGATTATGCCTGAACCAGTCTGCAGGTCCAATGTATATGTCATCAAAGAGCAGTTTCGCAGACATCTCCTCGCCCAAAAAAAAAAAACATTTCCTTACTTTCCAAGCACTCCAAATGTCCTCCATGCGTGCATCCCTGGCACCACACGTAGAGACCTTTGACCGTCTTGTGACTACCAAAAAGCGACCTCTCAGTCGCTTCGCCCGCAATCAAGCAACACACAGCATCACAACGGAGTAGATCAATACCAAAGAGAGCACGGATTCAGCAGTTTCCCACACTTCTCGCAAGCCCAATTGGGAGCCGATGCCGAATTTTGTAGCGGTTTGAAGCAGTTGCTACATGTCGTATATATTGTCGTTGATTCCTGGTATTCATCGTCTGAGGGTTTAGTGAAACATTTCAACGGTGAGAAAGTCGAAGGATGTCAGGTACCTGATTCCGTGCACGAACGGAGGGAACGCGACATGCCCGGATGATGGCCGTAGATACCGTCCAAAGCTGAAAGCGATGTAACAGATCTGGCGGAAAAGCAAGCTGGTTGATGAGGACAAGCCAGGTAAAGCTGCCATCGCCAGATTCAAGGGCGCGTCCCCACCTATATAGGACCAGAACCACAACTCTTCCTTCTCCTCTGCCACTTGGATATGGCGCTGAAGGACGAGTAACATCGTTACGCACATTTGGACGTTACCCTGTTCCATTTGATATCAGAACTGTCTGCGCGCGTGCCTTGACCCTAACTTCCAGAACCTCATGAAGTTCACACTACTCACCTGCTCAGCATAAAACTGCAACACCTCCCTCACCACCCCCTCACATTGCAAAGCCGGAACAATCACATCCGACCCTGAACTGCCTCTCCTCCCCGCCCCACTCCCCCCAC
>JADGKA010000262.1:0-27442 GCA_027604605.1 Borealophlyctis nickersoniae
GCTCCCCAACCGTCTGCTCCCCAGCCTCCTTCTCCCCAGCCTCCTTCCAAAATCGACCGTGCAACGTCCTACAACGAAGTGGGTGCACCGGCTCAAGTGCCGTCGCAATCCCCGGTTGCAGCCCCTCCCCCAGTAGACATGACACCCGTTGTGCTAGCCATGGACAGGTTTTCGGAGCGTTTGGCGGAAACGGAAAAGCAGCTCCGAGCTGAGTTGAATGCAAAGATGGAAACAGAGGTGGCGGGGAAGAAAGTACGTAACGATATTTTTTTCTGATGAGTACCTTCTCGGAACCTTTCAGCTCATATGGTTACCTGTGTGCCTCGTTAGACAGAACTGAGCGAAGCATACCAGCAGGAGCGTCTGCGATATGAACGAGAAATCCAGGAGCTGAAGGTAGAGAATCGACTCCGGAATTCTTAACGATGGTTCTATCCGCCCAAGCTTTGTTGATTCATGTGGGTATTCGTTTTAGACCGCGTTACATCGGGAGCTGGAAGAGGAGAGGGAAGCCCTGCAGGAAGAGCGGAAAGCCCTTGAAGCACTTATTGTAAGTAACTTCGATCCCTTCCCAAACACACAAACTTTCCTGAATTATCTCACCGCTATCAGGCCCAAGCACGAAGTATCCAACCGAAATTTGGTCCAATGGAAGACGATACATCCCCATCCGCATCCCTTTCTCGTCATCCATCAGCCAGGACGCTCTTCGCCACATTGGATGAAAAGCATTCGCAAGCGTTTGACTCACTCCAAAATAAACTAGAAACTGACCTCTCCGCCATCCGCTCAAGCGTAGCAGCATCCGCAGCGCAAGAGCGCGCAGAACTCCAATCGCGTCTGGGGGACCAGGTCGAGGCATTGATGAATGCGCTGAAATTGGAGGAAAGGAAGAATCGCGAGTTGCAGGAACAACAGAAGGCCGATAGAGCAGAGAGGGAGAGGCTGGAAAAACAAGTCGCGGAGATTGTGGAAAGAGGACAAAAAGAGTGGAGAGAGAGGGATAGTAAGGAGCAGGAGGAAAAAGAGGCAGAACGAAGGGAAAGAGAAAACAAAGAAAGACGAGAGGAGGAAGAGAAACGCAAACGAGAAAAACAAGAACAGGAGCGGCGGGCAAAAGAAGAAAAGGACAGGCTCGAAAGAGATAGAGAAACCCAGGTAATGTCCGCCCAGCGGTTGCGCAGTGACAGAAAGGGCGGGCGATTGACCACTGCTGTCTGAAATGGGCCACCCAGGCGCTGCTGGAGCGACTGCGCGATCGAGTCAACACACCTCCGCCCGCAAGCGCGTGGTCAATAGAAGAGGTAAGGGGAACCGTGCAACACTCGATTTCCGTCCACAGTGCAAGCTAACAAAGTACTTCGGATAGCCCAAGGAGGCCAGGAGCGATCCATGGGATAGGATGGTGCAGCTGTTGAAGGAACACAAGCGTATGCATTGACATGGCTTTTCAATTCTGGCACTCCACGAAATTCTCCCTGACGCTCTTTGGTGTGGGTCAAACAGATTCTCCTCTCCCCGATCATCCTCTCATCAAATCCCTTTACCCCCACCCATACGCCGCAATTCGACTCGCAACTCACCGCGCTACTATTTCCGAGCAGGCGGATGCGAAACTATCCCGTCTCGGCGCAGCACCTGATTTGGCGAGTCAATGGGGTTTGGGGGTGAGGACAGAAGCAGCGCTGGATGCCGTGGAGAAAGCTTTGACTAGGGACCGGGAAGCCATGGGCAACGAAGTTTTCTGGCGGATGCGACAATTGCTGGAAGAGCAAGCTGATTCGATCGTTCAGGCGAGACGTAAAGAGAAAGGAGGAAAGCCCCCGCCTATTGTGACGAAGACGGCCCAAGGCGAGGCTAAGGCTGTTGGGCGCGGGGATCGGAAGAGAGCGGCTACGGATGAGATGACGAGCCGTGAGTCGGCTGCATCCAGCAAAATGTCAGGTGAGGCAATATCCTCGCAGCATAAGGTTTGCCCGGTCCATATGTGCGGTCAGCATTGACACGGGCGGGGCTTCTGTAGCCAGTTCTCGGGGAGGGCGCCCTTCCACTACTACGCAAAGCAGGCCTAATCCAGTCCGCGCAAACAGCGCACCACCTGCCACAGCAAATGGCCGAGCGCGGGCAGTTTCGGTAACATCAACTGGGACGCCAAGGCTGGGTGGCTGGAAATACCCCTCTTTAAAAAAGGGCCGTCAGCGGACGGCCTCAAATGCTAGCGACGCCGTGGACTGGACTGATGACTACAGCGAGTTCTCTGGCTCGGATGAAGATGATGTGATTGGGCCTTCAGAAAGTGATGGCGAATTGGATGACCCAAAGAATCCGCCTACGCCGTCAACTGCTTCACCAACTCGGTCGGAAGGGGATCGGGAGAGTAAAGGTCTCAAGAACGCGTTCTTTGGTGCATCTCGCAAAATCTTCGGCCCTGCGAAACGAGAGCCTATAGCTACATTGCCAGCAACAACACCACAATCTCAAGCACGTAGTCAGCCAGCCTCCGCCCCTGTCATTTCCAACACAGGTACGCAACCCCTGCGCCTCGTGACCCCCAGCGAAATCGATACCGCCACCACCATGTCCAACTCGTCCTCCGCGTCATCACTAAATGAGACACCGCGAGCCCCAGGGCCTCCACGCGGTTTGGAAGGCCTTGCCCAAGCCCTCGCTCGGGCAGGCACGTCACATCAACAAAGTCGCAGTTTGAGTGGAACGCTGACGCCAGATATCGTAAAGCGCAGCACAAACACTATTTTGGAAGAAGAAGAAGACGAACATAGCGCGAGCCATAGAGATGTTATGAATTCAATAACGTCGGAAGTGGAGTCGAACTACGATTTATCCGACGACAATGAGGCGACACCAATAAAAGCTATATCCCGTCCCGCTCCGGCGAGCACGCCCGGGCGGCCCGCGTCTAATGCAGTTCCCCAGCAGCAAATAAAAGCTCAAAATGTTGAAGCATTCGATGTAAGCGAAAATAGCAGCGACATCGAGAGCGACAGTTTTGACGTGCCGCCGCCCAGAACACCGGCTGTCGTAAAAAAGACTGTCGAGACTCCAAATATCAAACCGCCACCAGAAAAGACTCGTGATGCGTATTCTGGTAGCAGTAGCAGCAGCGTAGTCTCCATTAGCGAGTACGATGACACCACTTCCGAGGCTGTTAGAACCGGAAAGCCGGCTGGGTGAGTCAACTTTCTCTTGGGAAGTCGAATTGGCCAGCTAACCGGCTCTTCTACTCAGTTCCGCATCATTCCGGCCACAACCACAAGTGCCGAAGCCCGAGCTGGCAAGTCAACGAAGTTTCTCTGATGTTGAGGATATCCTCAACACCGACTCGGAACTCTCGGACGTTCCTGCCCCTTCGAAGCAATTGCAAAAACCCAAGCCCGCGGTCAGTGGATGGGGGGGTACCAGTGGGAACGACAGTGCACGTGAGGGATCCATTGATTTTGGTTTACAACTTGGGTTGCAATGTTCGTGACCAATTTGAATGTTCAGGATTTGCATCGCAATCGGCCAAAACGTCAGTACCGCAGTCACGATTATTCGAGGAAGATGAATTCGATCTTTCTGATTCTATGTAAAAAGGGAAGTGAAATACCACACGGATTCCAAAATTGTATACTTGTTCGGGTTGTCCACCGCCATTGCAGTTCATCAACGAGAAGGGGCTAAATTACCGTCTCAAGAGCAATTGTTGAATGAAACAGTAACCCAGATAACCTATAACCTTGGAAATTGTCCTTGTCCTGACCAAGGTGTCCGCGTTGCGGTGCCGCAAAAACGAGCGATGCCAAAAGGTGCTCCTCATATCGGTTAACGTGGTAAAGGGTTGTTGATATTTACAAGTATGACATATCTCTATAGGCAATTTCCTTCCAATTTCACGTCATTGAGCAGCTTTCGGGGCCTTTGGCCCGACAAACTTTTCCATACAGTTTTGATAAGCGGCGAGGTGTTCGCCACAAGTCGTTACCGCTTTTCGAGCAACATCCTTATCCTGTGGCCAAAAGACAAAGTCAATTGGATGCACAAGCAGCATACTTAACTTGCAAGTAAAACTTCACACACCGAATTGGGGAACGATTCCTGTGGAACGGTTTTGTGAGGTAAACATTTCCGACTTGGACGCGCAATTAGCCTGTGCCTACCTTCTCAAAGCAAGCAAAGAAGGTATCGGCCACCTCTTGGCATTTTCTGAGCTTCAAAGGAAAGTATGGTGGCAGTCTTGGGTCTGCGTCGGCCATGATGTTGACTTGAACGCGGGAGGGTTTTCGTGTCGCGACTTCATTTCATTCATTTCATTTGAGCAGAGTTGCCACGGAAACGCCACACGCAGATGTGTGGGGTACTTGGAGTCGAAGGAGTTGAGGTTGGACATTGCACCATTCGAAAAAACAAACCAACGTCCCATCGAAACCTAAAGACCCCTCCAAATCGTTCCTTCAACCGCAATGGCCCCTTCAGAAGTCGGAGAATTGGAGCTATTCAGCTGGGGACCGGCCTTCGACTTGCCAACGTTTGACCCTCTTTGCTTGTCCATCGAGGTTGCGCACACTCAATTCCGCCGATAATGTTGTGTTCCACTAATCACTTGCCAACAGGCATATTTGAACTTCGTCTCAGCGGATTGGACAGTCACTGAGTGCAATAACCCAGCGGTTTCGCCAACCGGTACGCGTTTTACTGCACCGAAAAACTCCAATTTTTTGCGCCTCCTTATGCGGGTTTGGTGTCTTAGGCGAACTCCCAATGTTGAGAGATGGCACGGAAGCAGTGGTGGGAACATCAAGAATAATATTGCATTTGAAGAAGAAGGTTAGGGGTGGATAGCTCTTTTTGGTGCCAGCGTTCCAGGACTTCATCAAGCAACATGGCCTTGATATGAAACAGGGACTTGATCTTGATGCGCATCTGAGTGCACACCAGCGAGCCGAAAGTCTTGGGTAAGTTGAAAGATGACAAGGACGTTCAATTGATTTGTAAACCATTCATTGTACATCAACATAATCTCTCATGCATATGCGTGGTTCAGTTACATCAGCCTCGTGGAAGACAAGATGCACGATGCATTGGTGGGGCCGACGACATCCATTCGTTTACACGTGAGCTTCTTTCTCTGATTTGCGTAATTGTTGCAGCTTTACACGTGGTGGTTGGAGGCGGATAACTTTGCGAAGTCAACACGACCGACCTTTTCAAAAGCTCTTTCTTGGATCAATCGATATTATCTTCCCACCCAATTACGAGAAAAGGCCAGAGCGCGGCTGGCACACTATGGGAAGATTACGGAAAATGGGAAATCAGTATCGGAGGTATGATTGCCGGGACTTTGCCTTGACGTGACTCGTAGTCACAACAATGCTATGTCCGCAGGTGTACGCAATGGCCCGACAATGTTACGCGGCGCTGGCAGCGAAGCTGGGTACCAAAGAGTACTTTTTTGGCTCACGGTAGTGTACAATGCACTTTCATCCAGGGTTGCTTTCCGTCTGCTCACGATCTGCTGCAGCCCAAGCACATTAGACGCCGTCGTATTTGGCCACCTCGCCCTCCATTGTTACCCGAGTCTCGCAGATTACCGTCTCTTTTCTATGCTCAACTTTGAATTTCCTACCCTTGTCGCATACTACAACAGACTCAGACTGACCCTCTTTTCTGAACCGCCACGCAAGTCGCCCGTAATCCACCCGACCTCATTTTTACGGGGTTTGTCGAGATCACCGCTTGCGTTTGGGCGGTCCATATGGCAAAGTGTCCAACAATGGGCCACACCAAGCACAGACGAGAAGGCGCGACAACACCGGGTGGAGGTTTTCCAGAAAGTGATGTCAGTGATTGGAGGGGTTGCATTTTTTGTTGCGTATGTCTGGTACCAGGGGATTGTTCAAATCAAGATTGCGGATGAATCTTCCGAGGCCGAAGAAATGGAGTATGAGGAGGAAGATCACAGCGAGGGGGATGATGAGCAATAATAAAGACAGAGCATTTTTGGGCAGGAAACGGCGTTTTTGACATTTTTTTGCGGTTCAATATTATTCTCATAGTATGATGGCGCAATAGGGATTTCCACCCGTCATGTGCATGCAATTATCACTGAAGCTTCGCCTGGGCTTTGGCCTCTCTTTACACAGCTTCAATCTAACTCATCGTACGCCTCAGCCAATGCATGCAGAGCCTCCGCAGCTGCCTTGATATCATCCAAGCTAAACCCGCGACTACCCTTGGAAAACTCTGCCGCAACTCGCACGCCAATGTTTCGCAGCGGTTGGGCTGTTTTTTCAATCAGCTCTTTGATGCGAGGCATTGTTCTCATATGCGTCATGACGGAGATGTGTGCTGGCTGCACTGATTCTGTTGTATCACAAAAAGTGCGAATGTTAATGAGGCGTCTCGCGGTCAATGCATGCGATCCTTACCTCCCGGAGTATTTGCTCCACGAGAAGGCCTATGGTTGCCGTTGGGTTAGGAAGGACCCCTCATTCTAGACAGGTCAAAACTCCTTACGTGTTGTCGTCTATAACCCCGTGGACATCCAGGTCGTCGCTGAACAAGCGAGGAAATGTTTCCGTAACGGGCCAAGGTTCGTTCACCACAAAACTGCTCTCCGTCATCAGGAATTTGCCAAGAAACGGACATTGGGGAACCAGCATCAAACACCAACCTGCGGGCAGACGGCGCCGGAAACGATGCCAGAAATGAGTTCAGAATGCTTTCCAAGTCAGACTTCGATTTTGGTCCTGTTACGAACTCTGCTTGTTCCAAAACTCCGCGCAAAATAGCACACTCGCCCGCTTGTTGCTCTGCCTGAAATGCGGGAATGAAGATGACTGGTCACAAAACAACAGGACAGAGAAAGACAAACCACGACTCTTCGGACCAGATTATAGGGCAAGTGCATCGTCAGGTCAAACATCCACGGGATTTTGGACTGTGGTGGTACCGTTTTCAGTATTGTGGTTAATGGCGAGTGTCTTTTTACAGGAAAAGGTATGGATGCGGCAAGCGCGGCAACAGGTGCTGTTTTGCCCCCGTTAACTGTGGATATTAAATCTCCCATCAACAGCGGTTCTGCTTTGAGTCTGACCAGGAAACATGTTTAGTGACTGTCAAGTACCGGTAGGAATCATGATAGTGACTACCTGTAAGGAAGGGTCACCGTCTCTACTGCACATGCAAGGTATGCGGTCCAATGGTATGGTTTTGAAAACTGTAACGCGCAAAATGATGGTGAACCACGGACCGGCACAATTTGAAGCTCTCTTCTTTAATTCCCTTTAATGTTCCAACGATACTTACATTCGACCGGATATATTTGGACCACCCAGACCCATCCAAATCGGTCGAACGGGGCGGATGTAAAGGCACATACATCGACGAGAACTCTGCCATGGAGTTCATTGCAAGACCGGTGTTGACCAAGTTCACGCTATTAAGGACGCGGTTTTTCTGTTGTAACGGCCCACGTATGAATTCACCGCTTCATGTGTAGCACTGGGAGAGAATCTCATCATTTCCAACCTCCTGATGTTCGGGTAACAACGGCTTTGGGATTCCAAATGAGAGTATATCCTTTTTCGGAAATTCGTCGCGAACAAACTCAAGAATCGATGCCGCCAACCCAGAAAACCCATCGCTCACGTCTCCAAGAACGTTGAACCCCTGGATCAGAATAACATTTTGAGATCTCACGGCTCCCATTTTTGGATGTGCAGTGCGTGGCCTTACTTGCAAAGAATCGCACTCCTCCGCGAAAAATCGTAGCCGCTCATCCACAAAATCATCTTGCTAGTTTCCAGAACAGCGATGTTGATCAGCCCTCAGCAACTCAATCCAGACACCCGAATGAAAACCGTTAACACTGACGAACTCGGGATTCGCGAAGAGTTCACGGCCCTGCGTGAATAGCGCGAAAGGATTCTCCTCATCTCCATGGACGTAATCTCGAATCTCCACCATTGTTTTTGGATGGTAGTACAGCTTGTTGAAGTCCGACCAGGTAGTAGCGCTGGCTTCCAGCTCGTCTGCGAACGTCAAAGTAGCGCTTGTGGACGGCGACGATGTTGAGGCCTGTTCCAGTCCAACCAAATCAATCCCATCGGCCCGTCCCAGTTTCAACGGACTTTGGTGAAAGCTCCGCACCGCATCAGCACTCTCTTGTTCATCCAAATGCCTCAGAAACGCATTTTTGTGGAACGGAGGTTCAGTATATGTCTCTACGGGCCCGCTCCTTCGCATCAGCCCATGAATTAGGATCTCGCCACGGATTTATTGGATACGAATAATCATGTGGGCCGTACCATGTCTTCTGCTCGACTTTAGCTTTTACCCTCTCGTATAGCGGATTTGTTTTTCTCAATGTTCGAAAACTGCCTTATTTCAAGACGGGTTCCGTTGAAAACGCGGCGACATAAAGAGCGCAAGAACGTGTTTTTTGCAATCTTAATACCTCTCAAGTCAAAAAGGATCAACCTCGGGCTGGAAGTCTCATCACCCTATGTTAAATAAAGTGGCTTTGTAAAATATTGCGCGTGCCGTGAGCACAATGAAATGGGCAAATGTCTCACATAGACTGATCTCCCCTCCCGATACAAGACGCTGTGGTCAACCTCCACCTGGTCCGAGTAGGCATCCTGTGCGTTCCAAAAGTGCGTTCCTACCCAGTTGGCATAGTGGCCTATCTGGAGGGTTATAACTTCTCTGGGCATTTTATGGATGTGTTAGATGAGTTGGCAAGTTGGTGAGATCAGATGGAGTTCAGATGGAGTTCAGATGGAGTTCTCAGGTTGTCGGTGGCTTGTATCCAGCTGCGCCACCTCCGCCAAAACGCGCTGGAGAACTTACTTAGATAGATAAACCTAAGTACTTAACTACTTTCTTTTATTTGTTGATCTTCCTATCTAACCTACATCTACGTAATCTACATTCACGCAGCTTTCTTCTCCTCCTTATCACCTTTCTTACTCCCCCTTCCACCGATAGAGGCTCCATACATTTTCGTCACCTCCGTCTCCACTTTTGGCCTGTAAAACCGACGATCCATGCGATGTTCGGGACACAGAGGGTGCGTATCCCAGCCGTAGGACTGTGCGGAAGTGACAGGGAGGACGTATTTCTGGGAGGGTGTAAGGGAGAGTTTGCGGAGGAGTTGTTTGTATTCTTCTGTGTTTGGGTGTAATGCGAACGTATTAGCAATAGATGAGAACAGCGAAATAGATGGCATTACTAACCATCCTCGACACCTTCGTTCAATTTCTGCACTGATGATTCGTTGGGCTTGTTTGTTACCACAATGCCTTTAGAGCATCAAAAGCTAACGGATCAGCGGATGGAACAGAGAAAAGTGTGCCGAACAGTCCAGCCTGCGAATGCATACTCTTCGCAACTTCGGGGGTCAGCATGTAGTTCTCATACAGCTTATGCCGCCACAACTCCTTTTTGATCGTTTCCGCAAGGATGGCATCGCGGAAGACGGGATTGACGGTGGAGAGGGTGGGAACGGCACCGTTAGCTGGTTGGGCGCTCATGGACGCGGAGTTCAGCAGGAGAGATGGAATGACAAGTGATCGAATGGTTTCGTGTGTGCAAAATTTAATTCATCGCACAATGCACGTTTATTACGTAAACAGATGTGGTTACATTACAGTGATGCTGCTACTTCTCCTCTCTCCGCCTTCAGGATGTTCTTTATGTAAAACTCCCCCGCTTTGTAGCTGGACCGTACCAGCGGACCCGAGGCAACGTATTTGAACCCGAGCTCCCGGCCAACTCTGTCCCAATGTGCAAATTTATCTGGATGGACATATTCGGATACCTTCATGTGCTTTTTAGTTGGGCGCATGTACTGTCCGAACGTAATCACATCGACACCAATTGCCCTTAAATCTGTGTCGGAAGGAAACCTAAATCAACGGGGGACCCGCATATTTCCGTATCCTACAGTGCGCACTTACCCTTCAAAGCCGCCATCACCTCATCATCTGTCTCCCCCAACCCCAGCATCATACTGGTCTTCGTGACAAGGCTCGGCTTAACCTTCTTTGCGTGCTCAAGCACACTCAGAGACTGTTTGAAACCGGCCCGACGGTCACGCACATATTTTTGCAAGTTTTCCACCGTTTCAATGTTGTGTGCATACACGTCCAGACCAGACTTTGCAACCCGTTCAACATGCACGAGGGACCCCTGGAAGTCACCCGTCAAACATTCAACCAAAATTTGAGGAGCTCTAAGGATGTTTAGAGGATGTTAAGCACAACCACAAACCCTCACTAAAGGCATGCGCTTACTTTTGTTTGATAAGCTCAACGGTTTTGGCGAAATGTTCGGCTCCGCCATCGGGTAAGTCTGGGGATGACATTCATGGTCAGACTACTTTCAATCGTTCAGAACAGGACACTCAGGAAGGAGCGTCCACCCACCATCCCGATCGACAGATGTCAACACCACATAATCTAATCCCCACCGCGATATTGCTTCAGCTGTGTGTTCGGGCTCGTTCGCGTCCAGTGGTTGTGGCAAGCGATTAGTTTTTACGGAACAAAAACGACATCCTCTAGTGCACTCGTCACCCATTAGCTGCCACGTAAGAAGATTGGATTGATAATAGTCAAAATAACTGCAAGAGACGACAACGATCACATCAACAGTACCATAATAGTTGCAGTTGCCGTTTTATCCTCCCCACCTCCCCAGCACTCGCCAATATTTGGACATCGGGCCTCTTCGCACACCTATGAGACGGCATAGGGGTCAGTCGGAATTTTAAAGCTGCTGCATGGTTCGCCAATCCGTTGTTCCACACCATTCTCCACTCACGGTGTGCAATTTTAGCCCCCGAAGGTCCTTCTTCAACCGGCTGAAGTTTTCTCCCACGGGTATCTCCGTTTTCAGCCATGACGGGAGACGGACGTGCCTGCGATGCAGCAATTGACGGGTTGGCCTCGGAGAACTCGTACCCAGCTTGATAGAAAGTAATAGAAAGCAGTGAACATACTTCTTTTTCTTCAAAGGTGCGCCGTCAACCACCGGCTCCTTTAACTCCAAAGCCTCCTCAGGAGTCAACTTGCTCAACGCAGCAATAAAGTCACCTAGACCCGGTCCACTTGCAAGTTTTGCTTGTATTCGGGATTTAGATTCACGCTTTTGCTTGGTAGATAAGAGCAATTCGTCGGATGAGGAAGACAGGGAGCGTGTCGAACAGAGCAAGAGGCTGGTTATGATCGTATTTTTGTAAGAGGCAGGGCAAATGCGACCTGCCGAGCGTCTGCACAACGCTCCGGCCGCGGTTACGGACATGCTAGAGGAAAAGAAAGTAGGGTTGGGGTGTGGAGAGATCTGTAAAGTGCGAGCAACGGAGCGCAAGCGGAACGTGGGGCGGGAATTTGAATTTGGATCGATGGCACAGTCACAAGAAATTAATTAATCATTTCCCGCCATGGGTATCCAGGAAACGCGGAAGCACGATGTGCGATGTCCCTTCGATCTGCAAATAAAAGGTGCTTGCTTCGAGGTGAAAAATCTAAATGGCCGTTCGATTACACAGCAGATAAAACTGCTTTCACGGAAGTGTACTCGTCTATGGCCTCAAATCCCTGATCCTTTCCGTATCCACTTGATTTGACTCCCCCAAGCGGCAAATAAGGCGGTGTGAAGTTGTAAGTGTTCACCCACACCTGCAACACCGTCTCCAAAGGATTAGCTGGCTTTGCGCACCGAAGCGGGCATGGAAAACCTCGGTACTGACCATCCCGGCTCTGACTGCAGTGACTGCCTTCTCAATGGTTCGAGCGTCCTTTGTCCAGATGCCAGCTGCAAGACCGTACCGCGAGGCATTGGCACGGGTAATTGCTTCGTCAATTGTTTTGAACCTACATGTGCCATGCACAGGGAGATGTCAGAAACTGCGACGGACCGGTTGATTTGCCCACAAAAACTTACGGCTTTAGTACGGCTAAAACCGGTCCAAAAATTTCCTCTTTGGCAATTTCCGCGGCATCGTCAACATTGTAAAACACTGCAGTGGTCGACCGACTTTGGTCACATGTTCATCCGCTAGCGAGCCGGACGGGAAATAGCAATCATACCTGTTGGAGCAACATAACATCCAGCCTCCCCACATCTTTCCCCCCCAGTAAGCAAAGTACCCGACCGGTTGTTTTGCGCTCGCTGAATAAAGGAAAGGACCCTATTCATCTGCTTGTCGTCGACTTCAATTGGGGCCTAGACTTTAGCGCTAATGTCCTGAGTTCAACTTTGCGGGAGTCACTTTACCAAGTGGGCCCACGTCAGTAGCTTCGTCCAATGGATGGCCGACAACCAAACTTTCAATTTTGGATCGAAGACGATCGAGCAACCTATCATGGATCCTCTCATGAGCGTACAGTCGCGTCCCTGCACAGCAGTTTTGGCCAGAATTTGCTGCGGGGAGTATGCGACTACAGGTAAGCATGCCACTCATCCAATGTTCCACATCGAGGGACTCACCGAACGCTGCGCCGATAATATCTTCCACCGCTTGATCCAAACCAGCGTCGTCGCAAACAATCATTGGCGCCTTGCCACCCAACTCCAACGTGCACGGTTTAGGCCCTTCAACCGCCTGTGCTGCTTGCGCTGCCACAGCTCTGCCGATAAGAGTGGATCCAGTGAAACTGATTTTGTCCACTAGTGGATGCGATACCAGCGCCGCGCCCGTTTCTGCGTCCCCGGGCAAGACGTTTACCACGCCCGGGGGAATAGACAGGCTGGAAACAAGGTGGGCAAGGTACAGCGTGGAGAGAGGTGCTTGCGGTGGGGGTTTTATGACGACAGTCTAAATAACGCGTAAGCTGGGGGAAGTGCACCTTGTCGACAAACATGTGACATCTTACGTTTCCGCATGCCAATGCTGGTGCCATCTTCCATGATGCGAGCACTGAAAAGACAGTTTCAATTCAATAATGAACTTTATTACAATCAACCCCAGAACCGATGGTGAACATACAAAGCGGGTAATTGAAACTGGTAATCAGAGCACAGACACCAATCGGTTCGCGCAGTGTGTATGCGCGAAACGAGGGATCCCCAGCAAACGTCCGGCCTGTTGTGGCAATCACCAAGCATCAATGGCTGTCCCTGCTCATTACGGTGAACGCGGCAAACATACCATGGAGGTTGTCAGCGTGGCCTGAAAGCGATGTTCATCAACATCTTCACCCCTTTGCGCACCATACGCCTTCACTCGCAAGCCATCACACCATACCCGCAAAATACCGAAAAATCTCAACACATGCCTCCACATCCCCCCGTGCCTCACGAATAGGTTTGCCCCCTGCCGTTTCCAGTTGCGCCAAAACGTCCGTATCCTTTTCCATCAGATCAGCTAGGTGCAGCAGCGCGTCTCGCCGCCGCGATGCGGCCCAGCTGCCCCACTCTCCACCGCCTGTGCGTCCCGCTGCCCAGGCGGCTTTGACTGCCGCATCGACGTCGGTTGGTGTGGCATGGGTGACGGTGGCGAGGTTTGTGGAATCTGCTGGGTTAATGAAGTGTGTGGTGCGGGTGGTAGGAAGGAAACCCCCTTGTATGAATGGTGTGGTGAATTGAATTGGGAGACGTGTTCTGCTGTATGATGGCGACGGGGCCCGGAAGGGCATGGTTGTGGACGGAAGATGGAGGGGTTGAGGAAACGCTCTTTGTGCTGATTACCTTGCACTTGTTTTGCATCTACAGTCGACCCAACCTCCCTCTCCTACGTGTGGCTTAACAATCGCTGCGCCATCTCCGGCGCTGCTTGTGTCGATATAATGAATTAATTGTATTTAAAAACCGAAGATAATCAAAACGGCAAACATATACAAGGGTATAATAAGATTATCGTTCTGGTCGGAAAAAGCCTCCAGTAATGCTGCATATCCCATGCGAGGAGGAAGTTTCAGTCTCACTCTTACAAACCCGATCACAAAGCACACCACTTTCAGTTCCTTACCGGTGAGAAAGGTAGCAACGACGACTGCCCACCACTGTCACCCAACAAAGTCGTACAACCCATGAGTGCACTAGATCTATCTTTCAGATGCAAATGTGATGCACATACCCTCCCAAAGGCTCCAACATCGACCCACCCAGACGACGACATGGCCGCACACGCCGCAACAACCCCAGTAAGAAAGGCAACAGATCCTTCAACCGATTTCAGAGTTCCAGGCCATCGTGTTCTTCCAAAGCGCTTCCCAAAGATTGATGCCTTGGTTGATTAATGATCCATGAGAACAGACCAAAAATTTCAGCCAGGTTTGACCGTAAAGGCACCCACCAGCGCGTCTCCAATTCCAAGCGTCAGCACACCACTCAACCCGGCCAGAGCCGTTTTTTCGTTCACATTGATAATGCTGCGCAAACCAGTGAGATCACCGCAGTCAATCTGATGTTATAGGATCAGTATCCCTACCTGTTCAACCAGACGGGTCCAGCGCAGCCGACCAGCAAGTAGAGATGAGACAATATGACTGGTCCGCGATCTCGAGCGTCCAAAAACCTTGTCAAAAAGTCTTGAAGGTAAGGCCCGAACGGCCACACGCGAAAGTGCCGGATGTACTCGACTAATATCAACGCCGACAGCGATACCGAGAATGCAAGGTGCATGAAGTCGGGCTATTTCAACAAGCGGGGAGATTTGAAATCGATGACAATAAAGATAACATTCACAAGGGAAGGCAAGGAATTCCTGAAGTTACGTACATCGTAAACGTACCCCGGTGCAAACATCACCGTTGCCAGAGCGTGGAAGTATTTTCGTTTCAGGTTTAATACTGCGCCAGAACCTGGGTCCTTGCGAGGAGCCAAACTTTTCACGGCGTATGCCACCGCGACGGCAACAGCAGTCGCCCAGTACAGACCTAAAATGATCCGTGTGGGTCCGCCTTTAAATAACAGAAATTCGAGCGTCCTGTAATCGTGTGCAGTGAGTCGAAAGTTTTTCAAGCGATTTCAAACACGAGTGAGTATGGTACACACCAAAGCAGCGGATCGGTACCAATGCGCGCCTTGACCCAAGGTGACACTACAGCAATGACAATGAGGGACGCGGACACGTAAAACCCAATTGACTTTTTGATAAGAAGAGAATCGTTCATTGGCTGTTGTTGCGAGGTTGTTCGGTTCTGGTCGGTTTTTTTGGACGCGCTGCCGTCAGTGCCGCTGGACCGAATACTTTGAAGCAGAGGAGCTGTTGCTGCGCCAATTAATATCATGCCAAAGACAAGCGCTTGACAAAATACTACGAGCTCGCTTCGACTGACGAATAGGGATGGCGGAGAAGGCTTGCGGGGAAGAGTCAAGCATTTCCACTCAATGGCAACTTTGATTCGAAACGGTCTGAAATCCTGTTTACCTGATTCAAAGTGTTTAGGATGGCATCGACAAGGAGTAAGGAAAGAGCTTCCGAAATTATCACTGCTTCTCCGCATGTGAAACTCTGCGGAAGAAGGCGAAGAACCAGAAACCAAGTGGCAACGAAGACTCCCACCGAACCCCATGCCACCAAGACAGGTACTGCCAAGCAACACTCATATGAGGACATAATCCAGTGACTGCACGCGAATGCTCTGTATTGACAACTCACAATGTCCACCAAGTCCGCCTTTCCACATGACATAGCTAAATACTAGATAGAGACTACTTAATAATAGTTTTGCATCCGGGCGCCAAACTACAAGCGCCAGAGGAGCAGCCAAACTCTGAAGTAAACTGAGATCCATCAGGAGGACCATGTAATCTGTCCATCTCCAAGTGAATCGGGGGCAACGATAAAGATGCGTTGGTTATGAGGGTAGGCCTACCATGCAGAGGGGATGCGGAGGAGGCAAGCACAATTGATGCTAAAACTAGCGGTGGCAGAACCAAGCCAATCAAAATGCCGGAATCCGCGCTGTGCCTGCAACCACACCACTAGACATGTCAACACCGTCTTCCTTCAAACTACGATTCCCACCCAGCGTGGCGACGACGAGGAAGGAATACCGGTATTGCCGGACGGTGGTTCCAGCAAGTTGAACCACGTCCTGTCGCCTACATAGGGCTGCCATTCCTCCTGTCAATATAAGGGCTGGAGCGGTGCACGCCACGTGGATGAGGAAGCGACGTCAAGCCCACATGACCGGGCGGTGATGAGTGGACTCACCCCCACCCTCCAGCATATGATCCTGGCGCGCCAGTAGGACAGCAGCGCATAGAGTCGGTATAGCTATAAGGAGAGTCTCTGCAAGCCGCGGCCATGGTGAAGGTGTTGCAGGAAGCGATGATGACATTGTTGAGTGCGACGAGACGCGCAGGGAGGGGGAAATGAAAATGAATTGTGCTTGTGCAGCTGTGCATCCGGCCTTAGAGCTTGGGCTGAGGATTCCTGAGGACGCCGCACGCGGTGACTTGCCTATCAAAGCCCTATCAAGCCCATCGCGGTCCAAAATGCAAATGCAAATGTTCGCGTTCGGCTTCTTCTGGTTCTTCTTGTCCTTTGCTTCCTGCAACTGCAAACTTGGGAAGGGAACAGGAACTTCAACCAATTTAATCCTTCATTCTTTTGCACGCAATTTCAATCAAACCCTCCTACTGCCTCTACGTATCTGCCTGCCTCATTGCTGTCTTGTCATATATCTTTCTATCCTGCTGCTTCAGAACTACAGGCGTCAGTCAGCTCCTCAAACATGGACTGGGAACCAGAACTTTCCACCCAACGGGACCCCAACCCTTTTCACAACACTGCCATACCACACACCCCGAAACGTGCGCGCACCTCCTCTACGCTTCATCAGAACCCTCCACCTCCTCTTGCAACAGCCACCGACCGTCCGTTCTTGTATCAGGACGGCGTCAACACCGGCTTGGTCCTCAGTTTCTCGCCTCACTCCTGGCCGCCAATCCCTAGCGACGAGCAGTACGACACCTCCTCGATTCATTCCATCGATCCTCCTCCCGTTCCCAGCCCTCGTAAACGGAAACCAGGGGACGAGGATGCTTCCCTCCTCTCTGTGGCGGCAACAGCTCAGGCGGCGCACAACGTCGTCTTGGAATCGCTCGTTTTCGTTCACGACAATGCTACCCTCAACGGAATTACTGGCCCCCTCGCTACCCTCGCCCGTGAACTCCTCCAAAGCGATCGCGACGCGTGGAGAGACGCTTTCGCTTCTCTTGCGGTCCAAATCATAACGCAATGGAGCGGCGCGTCCCATATAGCACTTGCTCACTCTGCTCATTTCAACTCTTTGAATGAACAGGTTGCCGCTGCATTCAGACTTATGCACGCGGTCGAAGATGCCGGAAAACTTCAGGAACTTTGGCAGGCGGGTGCTGGGAGGTGGGCTTCTGGCGAAGGAGAGCAGGGCGGTGTTGCAGCGACGGGATGGGGTGGTGAATCGGGAATGGGAACGGGCACGGGAACATGTGGGTCTCCAAGGGGCACCAGTTGGACGCTATACCACAAAGTCGTCCAAAGGCTCGTTGCTTGGTACTTGGGTCTCGACAGTGCCAAAGAATCCCCGCTCATCATGGCGCTGCGCTCGCTGTTGTAGCCAACGATGGCAGAGAATTTTGGCTCGCCTGAATCGAACCTGTACATATTTGGAAATCTTACTCCTCACTTTAATGCGAATATATCTATGGCTCATTGATCAAAATTCTGTTGCACTGGAATCTTAAAGAATAAAGATGAGCTCGGAAATTTTTCCGTACAACTTCCGCAAGGACCGTATCCTTGCTTGGAGCGCGTGTATGCGCCCTGTCTTTTGCCTGCCCAATCCCTCAGCACCTGAATTTCGCTGACAACGCAACCTAAAAAGCAAACCCAACCATCTCATCAGCACCCGTTCTCTCCTGAAGTAAAAATGCCCATCACCCACTCACATTTGCACAATCTCACTCGGTCGTCTCCCATCCTCGATTTCAGCCACAACTGCTCCATCGACCCGCTTCCCCTTTTCGCCTCCACTCCAAATCTCCTCATACGCAACCTCCAACTCCTCATTCAAAACTTCCAACACTTTCAACATCGGAATAGAATGTAATCGATGCGCATCAGATGCCGCGCGGTAGATGGACGTCAGAAGAGGGAATGGCGTAGGAGTTTGAGCGGACAAGTAAGCCGACTCCACCATGTGGCGGGATGTGATCAGAGGATGGTGAGAGGTGAAGGATTTAGCGAGGGTGAGCACTTCCTGAAGGAAAAGGGAGAAGAGTGTTCCGTTAACCAACTTGTGAATGTGCTGTCAAAAACCACTCCCAAAAACATACTTTCTGGATACCATCCCGTGACGTCGGCTCAAACTCGTACGTCTGCTCCAAAATCTAAGGCCTAGCGTCAAAAACCCATATGGACGGATATCATGGGAGGAACGGTCATCATCAAACAAATACCTGATAGTCCCACCGACTAAACCGCTCCCTCGTTCCTCTCTTAAACACGTCTCTCATAGTCTTTGCAATCCCAATACGGTGATGCATTCGCGATAACTGCATCCGGCATGCGTTCATTGCGCTTTGTGCCGCTATGTAATCCATGTCCGCCGGACGAATCTCAGTTTTCGGTTTCGGGGAGGTAAGGTCGGGAAATGAGATGGGTGCTGGAAGAGCGTGGTGAGGTTCGCTAGTCGAGCTCCGACGGCGTTTTGGAGCTGGGGTGTGTACAGGATCTGTTTGCTCACGGGGTCGCTTGAGAGAGATTGGGAGGTCAACGTCCATGGGCTGATCCGTGGCGGGATTTGGTATAGTCCGGACGGCGGATTCTGGAGGAATGGACGGAGCTTGTCGGGCGGCACATGCAGCAGGCAACTCAGCAACAGCGGATTGAGGTTCGGTACCGCCAGCACTCTTCTCCTGGGCCTCCTTTTTGTTTTTACCACCACCACGTCTTCGTCGCCGGTTTTTGGATCCCGGATTCGTCGCATTGCTCGTCGCATCGGACACGGCCGACACTGTTCGTACCAGACCGGGAATCCTGGCTAGCAGAGACGGTGTCTTTGAAGGTCCATCCGGGTATGCAAGATCACTCTTCTGCTGCGGAAATACTGCTTCCGTATTTAGCTGCCGCACTGCAGGACCGTCCCCGAGCTTCATCTCCAAAGCCTGAAACTCGTCCAATTTGAACAGCGAGTACTCCTGACCGGAAATCGCTGTCTGTATTGCGAGCTACCAACAGGATGAAAATTTGAGATGCCACGCACATTGAATCCCTTGTTCTCTCATGTCTCACCGTATGTCCCCCGCTGAGGTATCCTCCCCGGCCATCCTCTTCTACACCCCAACCAACCCCTAGTCCACACATCTTCCTCATTGCCGGGTCCACAAGGTTGCGGAACCCGCACCTTAAGCATCTCCCAGCCGCGCTGTATTGTATCTGCAAGGTGGGAGCAGGTACGGAAGAAACGGCAAAGAGGTGGCCGCAATTCTCGCATGGGAGTAGGTGAGTATAACACTCTGGACTACCGCAGTTAGAACGGAAGGATTCAGTCACGGCACACGATGCTCAAAAGAGTAGGTCGGAGTACCATGCGATTCTGTACGCGTCTTCAATCTTCTCGTTCCGCTCTTCACATAGAATCAGGTCTTTGGAAAAACGATCGCTGTGCGGGCAGGTGGGTGTTGGGCAGGTCAACTCGATCATCGCATTGGGGCATGGGGGTTGGTTGTCTGTTGCTCTGTCCGGGGCTTTCGGACATGTATGCTTACGGCATCAAAACTGCTGAGCAATTCGCCGGCCTGTCAAAAGTTGCAAGTGGCCAAATTCGCTGAACCTGAGTTGCATCAAGATGTCTTTCTCCATGCCCCCAGGCCTGGGCCAGGGCCCAGCTTTTAATCCGTCCCTTCCCCCTCCTCCTCCTCTTCGCAGTAAATCTAGCGACTCGCCATTGCTTCTTCCGTGTAAAAAGTGGTTGAGACTGACCCCCCCAATTCCAGACGTCGAGGACCAGCCGATTTTGGAGAAGATGGCCGAATATGTTGCTCGAAATGGCCCAGAGTTTGTAACCATCCTTCAAAACCACCAGAGAGACAACCCGCGGGCAGCTTTTCTGTGGGAAGGGCAAGAGGGAAACGCTCATTTCTGGTGGAGAGTGAACGTGTTTCGGAACGGTGGTGAGGCTCGGACAGTGCGCTCGCTGAGAGATGCAACAATGAAGGAACTCGACGCACTTAAACCTCAGCTCATTGTCAGGATTGAGTGCGGCTCCCCCTCCTATTTGGTCGCAAGACTCTGCCGCTAGTGGTGGTGTGAGAACGCCGTATCTACCGGCACCTCCTGGACAACCTCAGCATCTCCATCATCCAGCTCATGGCGCTCCGCCTGCGCAGTATCCAACGCACGCTCTAGGAAGCTCCTCAAGCGTTCCTCTGCAGCAGCAATATGTACCGCAATACCCACCCGAACAACCAATGTTACCGCAGCAGGCCCAGCAACAACCCCCGCCTCCGCAGCAAAAGTATTTTGAACTACCAGCTGGACTGATGGTCCCCGCAGTTTCGGTAAAGAACACGCTCGAGTTGGTACTCTCGTGCTGGTGACTAATTCAATGCTTTCAGCTCTCCCGTCCTCCTTACACGCCAATTGCTGTAGCCGACATCAGAGTTCCGCCACATGACCCCGCAAACTCACATGTGTTGGCGGCTGTCGAAGAGTATTATAAGGGCCTCGAAATAATAACAGCGCGTATAGCCAAAAAAGCGGGGACATCTGGGTTTGAAGAAGCCTCGGACGAAGATGAGGTACCTGACGAAGAAACGGGTTCAAAATTTGATAAGGGTGGATGGGAGGTTGGTTACCTAGATGATTGGTACGCAAAAGTGGAGGCCGCGGGGAAAAAGTATGGGTTCGACCGAGATAGGGGAAGGAATGGAGGCAGAAGATCAAGGAGCCCTAGCCGAAGCGTCAGTCCTGTCAGACGGCGTGACAGACCAGGGGAGGGCCGCAAGTACAAAAGCGATGATCGTGTCGGAAGCGACAGGCACCGCAGTGATGATCGGAAACGGCGGAGAAGTCGATCATCCTCGTCCAGCAGAAGTAGGAGTCGAAGCTGGTCGTCGGGACGCTCGCGCAGTTCCAGCAGATCGCGTTCTCCGAGCCGATCCAGGAGCCGGAGTTATGGGAGAAACAGGACTAGATCGGGGGAGAGCAGCCGGCAACATTCGCGGCACCGAAGTAGACGGAGTCGGAGTGTCAGTCGCAGTCGCAGTCGCAGTCCCAGGAGCCATGGACGCAATAGAAGTCGAAGCCCCAGTCGACGGTCAGGACGAGAACGACCTGGGAGCGGAGAGGGTAGGAGCCGCTCTGACCGTATAGTAGGTGAGGGAAATGTTGGCTATCACATGCTTAAGAAACAGGGTATGTATTTGCCCATTCATTGCTCGCAAAACACATGCCTAGCAACCTTACGCATCAATCTCTATTCAGGTTGGGGTGGGAATGGCCTGGGACTGAATCGCGGCGGGATTGCAGAATCTGTCAATGGGGGTGTTCCGGCGTATCCAGGAACGAAGTTCACTGGGGTCGGAGCTGGAGGAAGAGGAGCTCCTCCTGCCGACGAATTCGAATCATACCGGCAGAAATTGGCTCAATCATTTGGCCGGGAACCGCCGCAACGCGGTGGTGAAAGTGGATGCTTCCGTTGTGGGAGGCCGGGGCATATTGCGCGAGACTGTGACGAGTTCACTGAGCGGGCTGGTAGACGGTGAGGGAGCCCTTTCCCCAACAACAAACGAAAACCGTGTACATTGAAAGCATTGATTTCCAAGTGTGATGCACAAAATCTAAGATATCTTAAATACAAGTCCGATCTGGCGGACTGAACCCGGCGAATCCCCCTTATCCCAGTTCGGTCTCCTCTGCCTCCCGCCAATATTTTACGTCTCCCCAGCTTCTCACTATTGCTGTTGTTGTTGCTGCTGCAGCAACGCGTTTTGTTCACCGAAACGTAAGCCCACTCGCTCCGAGTGCTTTATGAATTTATCTGTGCATCGTGTCAAGCAAGTTTCCTGAATAATGAATAACCGGAAGGGAAGAATAGTTCAGGTTCTCCGATGAGAGGTCTACATCCGCGTCCCTTCAACGAACCTCCTTTCCGCTCAATGCCTTCGAGGTAAAATCATTTACACAGTCCGCAAAGCAACGGTCCACCAAGTTCGAGTATAAACGCATAAAGTCCTTCATCTGTGTCGAGATAGGGGTGAACAGGTTGAATGCGCGCAGTTGGCCTTGCAAGTGAACCAACCGGCGTTTAGATCGCTCCACCCCGCACCTGCTTCTGCTGGATGAGCGCCTCCATGCGGGCCCTATCCATGTCTGATAAACCTGAGAAGTCCATGGTTGCGTTGGTTGTGGTGGGGATAAGAGTTGGGGAAGGGTGAAGTGAATTCTGCAAGTTGGTGTAAGTTGAGAAGTTGAATTGGTGTCATGGCGATTGAGCACGTGACTTGCGGTGACAGATGTGCCGCTTGTTCGCAAAGACCTCCCAAGTCGACTTTTCCCATGTCGTGCCGGAACATTGCTCGCCTTCTGCCCATACACCGATACTTCCAACCCACCACTCCCGCTTTGAATCGACTAGCTACACTGAAAAGAACAATGGCTTCCTCCGCTGGTCCCAAGATATCGCCTCATGTAGGAGTTACAGCAACTTCCTGTGGGTTGAATTGTCTGCCAGAGGGTTAAGATCATTGTGGTCTTGCAATAGTCGGCGCGCAGGCTCGATAGTATGGATCCCACCGGGACTGTATTTGCAGAGTTTACAGCTCTGGCGTTGAAACATGATGCTGTGAACCTTGGGCAAGGTTTTCCTACCTTGCCCGTTCCCAAATTCATCACGGACGGTGCCAGTAGAACAATCAATACCGACGGACTTTTTCACCAATACACTCGTTCAGAAGGGCATGTGCGATTAGTGAATGGTGCGATATTTAGTAGTGGTCCCATAAAGATATGCGCTTGACCTGACTTGAGACAACCAGCACTGTCCAAATACTACAGTGATAAGTTTGGGGGGAAGAAAGTGGATCCTCTGACGCAAATAGTAACCACGGTTGGAGCATCTGAAGGTATCATGCCGATGATATCCTTCGCCGCTTGCACATGAAGAACGGGAGCCACAAACACGCATTCGGCAGCAATCTCTAGTACAATCCAAGCATTCATCAACCCAGGGGACGAAGTGATCCTCATGCAACCCTTTTATGATAGCTATCCGGCTTCGGTTTCCCTTGCAGGTAAGATGTCCTGCCACTCGACCGACCCTTGGCCGGGAGTATTGAATCGGCATTTTAGGTGGTATACCTGTGATGGTATCTCTTCGCCCACCGACGGACAGACCTGCCGAAACATCAGACGATTGGAAACTCGACTTTGAAGAGATTCGTAAAGCCGTGAAACCCGGCAAGACTAAAATGATTATTGTTAACAATCCGCACAATCCCATTGGTACGGGTCGTTCAACAAAAGAGAGGTGTAAGGGTACGACCAGTTTCGGCCAAGCTCATCGTGTTACGTACAGGCAAAGTGTTCACTAGGAGTGAACTGGAAGCTATTGCACGGATTGCCACGGAATTCAACTTGCTGGTGCTTGCCGACGAAGTGTACGAAACTCTGGTGTATTCTGATTCTGTCTCACCCATGATTAAATTTGGTACGGGTGAAAAGTTTCGCACTTCCAAGTTCCATATCCTTCGCTGAACCACGACTTCCCCATGCAGCAAGCTTACCTGGGATGTTTGAACGTACAATTACCGTCGGAAGCGCCGGTACGCCTTGTGTCTGATGTTCCGTGCTGGAGATTTTGGCAATTCCCTTATCTGGCATGCAGGGAAAATGTTTGGCGTCACTGGATGGAAAATTGGATGGATCATTTCAACTCCTGAAATTGCGAGATCAATCTGGTTGGTGCATCAGTTCGTCCCATTTGCCATCGCTACCCCGCTTCAGGTGAGTTTTCCACGCCGCCAGCGGTTCTTGTCCGTGGCAGTGACCGAGCCTCTGAAATGACAACAGGAAGCAACTGCTATTGCACTTGAGGAAGCTGCAACTAGTGACTATTATGAACGCACACAAAAGCAATACGAAGCGCTCCGCAACAAACTCCAAAACATCCTCTCGTCCAATGGTCTAACCCCATGTCTTCCTCACGGTGGTTATTTCATCATGGCCGACACAACCTGCGTGCCCGACCATCTCGCGGTCGACAAAGCCGAGGCACGACGCGATTACAGGATTTGCCGCTATCTGACTACCGAAGCTGGTGTTACCGCTATTCCGCCCTCTGGGTTTTATGACGTGAAGGATGTGGAAGGACGGTCAGCGGCTGCAAAATTGGCAAGATTTGCTTTCTGCAAGAGCGAGGACATGTTAAAGCGGGCCGAGGAGAAGCTACGGTCCTTTTTTGAGAAGGTGAAGGGTGCAAATTGATGGATACAATACAGTAACAATATATTATTTGGATACCACAATTGTTTTGCCTTTTCACGCGCGGTGCTGCTGGTGCTGAGACACGCTTCTACGCTTGCGACGAATCATCTTTCCACTGCTTTCGTTCACCCAAGATGGCTCTCACACCCAGACTTTCCAACTTCCAACTTTTGTGCGGTCTTAAGAAGTGGACGGCGACGTCTTGCACTTACCTTCCCCGTCCCACTGGCTTGGTTCCGCCCCCCTGTCTCAATCCCCCATTCTTACGTCACTCACACTCATTGGCAAAACGGCCGTTCTTCTCTCGACTTCCTCCCCCGCCTCGTTCCCGAACGCCTTCAAAAAACCTGGCACTCGTGCGCTCATGGCTGCTTGGAACGGGCACTTGCACTTTCGCCGCGTTGTGGTTTGCTCCATCCAAGGCTGATAATGGTAATCAAACATATATAATTTTCACGGTGTTTCCCCGGCATCCTCGTTTCAACAACAATAAATGAACCAAACCCCGTAATTATTATACAAGGAGCGAGCATCCCACCTCTTGAAACACAACCTGGGCTTCCCAAAACCCAGGTTGACCCTAAAGGGCGTGTCGCGCCGTCGGACGACACCACCCCCGAGCCTCCAGTCCGGATCCGAACGGAGCTGTTAACGTTCGGTGGACTGCTTGGAGCCTGCACAGGCTATTTTGTCAAAAAGGTTGGCAAAATGGTCGCGTTTGGCGTTGGAGCATGTTTCGTTCTGGTTCAGGTACGTTATCGGAGCGTCGGAATAGAAGCATAGATGCTTCTTGGCCACTTGAAGTCTCCACTAACCCAGTATTGCCTTACACAGTTGCTCGTCCAGGCCGGATGGATAACAGTATCGTGGGATAAAGTTCAAACCTCTTTCAACAGAACTGTGGCATCAGACAAGGGGAAAGTGGACGCTCCGCGCCTTGGTAAACGTCTGCTGAAATGGTTGACGCATGATGTCCCGTTTGCTGGCGGTTTTGTTGCCGGTTTTTGGGTTGGTTTTCGCTGGGGTTAGATAGCTGTTAAGCCTGTGAAGAAACGACCTGTCTTTCAATGATGGCTTTTCACTGAATAACCTTTCACGAACTTGATTCGGGTTTGGGGGGCAGCGTTTCATGTTGCATTGTATGGGTAGTCGTGCGGTATGTCGAGAGCTTTCTTGCGCCCCTTGTCGAGTATCGTGTTCGCGGCCTTGGCGGCAATTGTGCCTTGAGTTTAACCACTGGATGCCGGAAAGTCAGCAAACGTAAAACAAAAGCGTCAATACGGGGCCAAAGTTGGCGGAACCATAATTTTGCCAACCAGGGATTTCGTTTGAGCATCCCTATTCCAGTAGGTACAGAGTGACGGGCCTTGGGTCAGTGCGCCCCACCAACAGCGTCACACCCAAATTGCACAGTTGAGGGAGACTTTAGTACGCCAGATCCAAAGCCATGGGCAGAAGTGGGTAACGTTTTGGTGTACACAGCAAAACCCGTCCTCCGACTTAGGAATACCAGCACAGAAATCTCGCAAGATGGATAGTAGAGATTTAGACATGGGGGTCGGTGAAGGGACGCGACGGTCGTACAAAGAGTAAACTAACCGCGAACATGTCCCGTACGCGTTCCCCACATCGAAAATGTTTGTCGTAGCGCTCAGTGCCTGCGGGGGCTTTACGCACTGAATGGCGCTTTCATGCTGATCATACGAGTGTGGTATGGGTTGTGGGACAGACAGTGCGTTACTGGCTGGGATGAGGTGTTACGAGGCGTTGGCCATGCCAACCCTCCTGTTCCATCGTGCCTTCAATCCCCTGCCACGTGCGGGACATGTAATTCGAAATCACCGCAGCACTCTCGAGAGCGTGGAAGTAAAGGGGGCATTCAACAAATGCGATTTAGGCAACTTGTTTGTGTCGATATGACAAGAGTGGATAGCAAGATCTGGGAATGTTTTAAGTATTCGATACCATGGACGACAAACAACATGAAAGGGACAGATATAAAATGTATTTCAAATCTTAACAACTAACCAAAAAGGCGAAGGTAGGGTACCAAGGATCACAGAACGCTACAACTAAAAAGAAGCTCCGCCCTTGCCGCACTTATCGAATAGTCTCTGATAATAGAGACACTAATAAAAGAGAGTCCCCCCCACCCACCAAAGCGGTCACCCACACAAATCAATCCTCCGTCCCGTCACCCACACAAATCAATCCTCCGTCCCGTCGCCAACAGAGGTGCTCCCCACCGACCCGCTGCGCCAACAAGTCCATTAACAGACCCATGACCCATCCCTTGGCCCCTGGGCCCCCACATCCCGATACCAAGTACTCTTGTCCATACCCAAACACTCACCAACCGTAACAAGTCTCAACCCCCTGTCGCGCGCCCACTGCAAAATAAAAGGCACCATCTGATTGACAGTGTTCGCGTTAGGATCATGATTCAAAGCGACATGCCGAATCGACGAGTCCGAGTTCTGGTAGTTGGCCTTTTGCTGGTCCAGACTGGCTCCCGTCGAGTCACCCGAATCGAGTGACCACAGCGCGACGGTGGTGTACCCCAGATCCACGATGGTGGACAACACGGAAGGGTTGTAAGATCCGTACGGTGGGCGCATGAAACGGGGTTTCGCGCCGATGATTTTTTGGAGGGCGTCGTCGAGGCGGGTCATTTCTGAGCGGACGCGGGTGGAGTCGAGGCCAGCGAGGTCCGGGTGGGACCAGGTGTGGGAGCCGATTTGGTGGCCTTGGTTGTAGGCGTCGCGGAGGGTTTGCGCATTGTCGTAGATGCAGGCGTAGTTGAGGCCGTTGACGAAGAGGGTGAGTTTGGCACCCGCAGCGTTGAATTGACTGATAAGACTTTGGGTGTATTGGTAGGGTCCGTCTGACGAGTATGGAAGTGTGTTGATCAGTTTCGGGCAATCCAGGAAAAAAGGAAACAATCATGTAGCCTTACCATCGAAAGTAACCGCAACTGTTCCCGGTACAGAGCACTGCGAAATGATATTCGCAGTCCCGCCA
>JADGKA010000263.1:0-27437 GCA_027604605.1 Borealophlyctis nickersoniae
GTCTGGGCCACCGATGGGAGGAGGGAGGGGTGGATACGGGGGACCGCAAGAGTCGCGGAACATGTACATGGGGCCTCGACCGCCTCCTGCAGATGCGATGGCAAGTGGGCCGAACGGACATTCCTCATATCGACCGCCGATGCCGCCTGGGTATCGGGAAGGACCTCGACCTGGACCGGGACCGGGTATGCCCCCTCCTGGTATGATGGGCAGCAGCAATATGGGAGTGCCGGGGATGACGATGGGACCTTCCCCACCGCAATTCATGGCTGGTGGGGGAATGATGCAGCCACAGCCGCAAGGGCAAACGATAAGCCCTGACATGATCGATTTTTCACAACTGTTAAATCCGTGGTGGGAAGGTGCATTGTGGGATCTAGCCGTTGGGGATGTAGGTGTGGTTCCATAGTCCCCAACACCTTTTCTTCTTTTGGCGTAATCTCAACGTTGAGAGATAATGTAAATATCACTTGTAAAATTATTTCCCACTCGGATGCACAGTATCCCGCAAATAAAAAATCACATCGTCAACGAAGCGGCATTTTTCATGATGGACAATCATTCTGTAGCTGACGACGACCTGGCGTCCATAATCTTCATTCACCAACATCAACACAACGATCTAGATATTCCATCTCGGTATCATAACTACCTAACCAATATAATTACAGCTATGCCAAAACTACTTCACAGCCGGAACCACATTTTCACAAATCCACGACCCCTCTCATCTCACTCGACGGATCCCTACCCATCAGGTTCCGCATCGCCTCCTGAATCGCGACTCCCCTGTACAACACACTGTGAACAGCATTGGTCAACGGAGCGTCCACGCCCAATTTTTGGGCCAGGTGGTACGCTGCGTCCGTCGTGGGCACTCCCTCAGCGACGGAACCGAGTGTGCGCGTGATCTCGTCGAGGGTCTCGCCCTTTCCGATGCGGTACCCGACGGTGAAGTTGCGGGATTTTTCTGATGTGCAGGTTAGAAAGAGGTCACCTACCCCAGCCTAGAGAGATACAATAGGTTCAATCAATTCCACTGAAGGGGAAGAAAAGTGACGTTTCCAGCACAAGTAATCCCTCGCAAAAACGCACCAACCCAGCAAACGTAATAGGATGCGCTCCCATCGCCACTCCAAACCTCGCCAACTCTGCCAACCCACGCGTGATGACCACCGCGCGTGCGTTCATTTGGAATCCCAGACCCGTGCATGCCCCCGACGCGATCGCCATCACGTTTTTTAAGGCTCCAGCTACTTCCATGCCAATCACGTCGGGCACGTCGTAAACCCGGAAATGCGGTGCGTGGAAGAGCCGTTGTGCTCGGAGAGCGCGTGGGCGGCTTGTGGATGCGACTGCTACACCCGTCTGCGCAGATGAATGAATGGAACAATGTGTATGGTTCGAAAACCAGAGGAAAACGGAGCGGAATGACACATACCGGCTGCCGTCGCACAACTTCCGAGGCGAAACTGGGACCAGACATGAACACGGCCCTTCCACCCATTTCGGGACCAAGGACGTCGATGGCAATGTCAGAGGGTAAGAGGCCAGTATCCATTTCAATTCCTTTGTTGACGAAGATGACCAGATGGTGGTTTTGCAGAAAGGGTTTTACGCTCTCGAGCACTGATCTGGGGGATTCTGATTGTCAGATATATGTTTGAGTAAACACGTCACCGTAATGGTGCGTGGTTACTGTACCTCATGAATTGGGTGGGGATGGAGAAGAGCGCGACTGTCACGGAATCGAGAAGTTGCTGGGATATATCTGTCGTCGCTGTAATGTTGGTATTAAGATCTACCTGGATTTTCAAGTCGATAGATAGGTCAACGAGCCATTGCCAAAACATAAAAGGAATGGCCGGTTGACACGCGGACATACACACATCGCTTAGGTACTTGCTGTTACGATGAGACGAGTTTATCGAGGCCACGACCTTTTCGTCGCGAGCCCAAATCGTCACCTTATTGCCCATATCTGGAACAATCACGAGTCTTAGCGAGCTCTTAGGAGCATACAAAATAGTCATGAACAACACAGTAACTCACCTCCCAAATGGTCAGCTAGGCACGTTCCAAAGTTCCCTGCACCGAATACGAGTATTTTATCGTCTCCGCCCTCTGGCTCCCCGCCGCGAGGTTCGTCGACACCACCGGCACCACTGGCACTTGCAGGGTTTGAGTGTGGTTCTTCGGACACGGCCGGGTCTTCCCATGCGGACATTTCCTCTCCCCCGGAGGATATCTTGTCAAGGACTGCACCCATGTTTGAAATGTCGCAGGCTGGTGGATAGCTGAAAGAACACGATTGCAATGCCGTGCGGAGAACACCAAATGAAGGATGCTTGAAGGTAAGCCACACGCCACCCGCCAGCCACTACAGATAGACGCGCAACCCCAGACCCCACAGAAATGCAAAAGGAAAGAAGGGAAGCAAGCATGCCAACATTTTCGTCCATTCAAACATATGCACAAGGTATCAGAGAGCAACGTCCGTGAGGGAACGAAAAAAATTGAACTGCACGGAGCGGGATTCATTTTCTTGGGGTTTAATTTCTTTTGGACCGGGGGGCTTCTTTTATATTTGTGCATGATTTTAAGGTTTTAAGGTGGATGGACGGACGGACAGGGAGGGACCCCTTTAGTTGCGCTACAAATACGCTACGGACCCTGAAAAATTAGGCAGATTAGCTATCACTTAGCTCAGTCGCTCATTGCTTTACGCGGAATATGCAAGAGCCGCCTTTTCCCCAGTGGTCCTTTATTACCACCATTTGAAGTGATACCCAATGACACCTAGGATTACTACTGCTAGTCTAATTCCTACCGAAGCGACGGAGATCCCGAACGTGGCGACCATGATTCTGGAATACCCTCTATGGAAGCTACACTGCTTCTGGATACCATTTTGGAACGGAGCTCTTTGATTTCTGAATTTACCTGCATTGAACAGAGGTTGTCACTTGAAGTTAGAAACAATAAAAGGCCAAAGAACCAAAAATGATCGACAGAGAAACATACTCGTCCAATTTTCTCCAAAAGCAACGAATTTGGGCCCCCCGCCTGATCTTCCGGACCCGCGGACGCGCTCCGACTCCTGGCCAGTCTTTTGCCGGCGGCAGCCGCTGCGTTTGCCCCTTTCATGGCAGCAACCGTGGCCTCTAGACGGCCAATTTTATCTTTTGCCAATTGTAATGTCAGCATCATGCTTGTCATTCGATCCAAAACCGTGCGAATCCCGATCGATGGAGGCGAAGCTTGCAATGCTTCCGCAGGCTGATCGTCCTCCGACGTCGGATCACCGACCCAATTCGACGCTTGTGCGGCAAGAAGGTGAACACAGTTTTCAACCTCTCGCTCCATCTCCAGACACCTCGATTTCAACATGGCTCTCTCCCGCTCCAGCCCCTCCCGCTCAATCTCTCCCCTCTTCAACTCCCGCGTCACCCTTTCCAAATCCTCCTTGGCCTCCTCCTCCGTCCGCCGCGCAGTTTCCACCGCGTCTTTTAGTCTATTCTTCTCCACCGTCACCCTCTCCACATCTCCCATCAACTTGATCCGTTCCCGCTCCAGATTCTCCAAGGTTTCCGCCGCCTCCCCAAGTTTTTCTTGGAATTGGATGGATTGCTCGCGGAGCTCGTCCAGCAATGCATCGAGCTCCGCCTGGAGGCTTCGCGTTTCGGTTGACAGTGATCGAACTTGGTTTTCGAGAAGCGCGTTTTCGTCCCGGAGGGTTCGTATCCGTTGTAATGCGGTTGATAGTGCTTCGTTGAGTGAGGCGTTTTCTGTGATGAGGGGTGAGCGTGAGGATTGAAGTGATTCTATTTCGGACTTTGCAGCCGCGAGCTCAGATTCCAGAGCTGTGATACGTTGTGTGGACGCAGGTGTCGCTAATTCTCGCCCCGCACTGATAGCACCACTTGCACCTGCAGCGGCATCCAATACCGCCATTTTTGTAATCGTATCTGATTTTCTCTGTGCTGCCACCTCCAATACCTCTTTTAGTCTAGCAACTTGGCGTTTCGACAGGGTCAGCGCATCCTTTAGAGACGCGATTTGCTCCTCACTGCTCTCTTGCCCCGGACTCCCCTCACGCTGCTTTGCTTGCATCTGGACTGCTTTTTTCAGGGTCATAATCTCCTCCTCCAGCTTTTCGCGCGCGGTCGACGCATCTTTCCTACGCAATTCTTCTCTTAACGCCGCTATCTCCTCTTCCATCTCTTTCACATACGCTTCTCTTCCAGACCCCTCCGTCTTATCCCCGCTCATCCCGCCCACTCCTGCATCAGCCGAAGAACTGCTCACAGGTCTGTCGACCGATACGTCCCTCACAGTTGATTTCAGCTTCTCGGTTTCCGCAATCAACGCATTTTCTCGACGCAGCGCCGCTTGCAACTCGGCCTTTACCCGCGCCAATTCCTCCCCTTGTCCCACACTAGCAGCCCTGACTCTCTTTAATTCCGTTTCCGTCCTTTTCAGTTCTTTCCCTGTATTGCTACTTGCAGAAGGCCACGCCGTTTGGGCTCCATACAAGACAGCCAAAAATGCAATGTTTAGATGACGGTTGCCGGTCAAAATGTCGGAAGGAGACAGAAAATGACGGCATCCAAGCCGTCCTGCTTCGGAGAGGACACGCTCGGCGCGTACGGCCATGTCCGGTTCACGTAAAATATCCTGGGGATCAAGAGGAGACGCAGGTTTATTCTGCGTCGCCTCTTCTCCATCACCGTGTCCGTTTGTTCCACTACCCTCTTCTGTGATCATCCCTGTGTCCGATTTGCCATCCCAGTCCCGAAAAGCGGCCCCGACGCGCGCGATCAGGTACGCGTAGCACTCGCAATCCGCCAGATCGGATGAGAAATTCTCAATCTTACGTGGACATCCTGCTGCTCGGAGGTGGTCGTTCACCCATGAGAGAAGGATGGCCTCGTGCGAGTCTGGGGTTGTCAGGACCTCATTCGCCGCCGCGTCGGTGGAGGAAATGCCTGTGCGTGTTAAATGATTTGCTTTCACTTTCGACACCAGTCCAAGCTTTATGATTGCGGTGTATTTTTGAAGTTGGTTAGCCACCAAACCCACAACGATTACCGAAACAGAACCTGCCACAGTTCTATAAGCAATACCTTGATGATTTGCCAAATCAAGCCCAACAGTAAATGCGGGACCCCATTGACTATATCTTCGGGTCCAATGTTGTGCACTTGCAATCCGACATTCTTGCACGCATCCAGCAGCACCGCACCATTCTCAAGCATATGGATGTTGGTTTTAGGGTGAGGTCGTACTTGGCGCATATCAACTGCATTTGCCATGGATCGATTGAGAAGTTTGCACAGCAGAACGCCGGTTTTGCATGCTGAGAATAGTGGGTGAGGCTCATCTTGGTTGGCGGTGGGCGTGGAAGCTGTATTTGTCGGTGAGGTCTTGGGAAGAGGCAGAATGTTGGAGAGTTCTGGATCATTTCCTAATTGAGAGTTGATCTACAGAGGAGGTCACAGTTTATCAGCCGGCATCCCCCAATGATGACGAGAGAACCAACCGTGTGCGCAGCCATACCCAGCCAACGTAATGATTTGTTTCGCTCTCATTCCAAGAATGGTGTCCACCAAACAGACTCGGAGAGCTAGTTCGTAGCGGAGAACTATCTTGGAAACACGAAAAACACAAACGTTGAAGGGGTTTGAGTGACTTGCTTAAAGAAACTGCCATGAGGGTCCAATCAAATTAAAATCCTCCGTTACCTTCCGCCCTGACTCGCGTGGAGAAAGAAGTGACTGCTTTTGGCGTCGAAGGGCTGGTATCCCGCAGCCCTTCCATGGATTTTGACTTGCCAAGACTCGGCCGGCGTGACGAGCCCGGCTCCTTTGAGAGGGGCACAAACACCCGTGGTGGGTCTTTGCCTGATCCCCTGGTTTTTGACTTTAGGGAGGAAGATCGAAAGACGGTTGCTAGATCCCGCATGGTGGATTATACATAAATTAAAAAAAAACCTGGGACAACGAGACGAAACGACGGGGAAGTGTTGCCAGAGGTTAATGTCGCGTTAGATTATGTCAGCCAAAAACTCTCAGCAAGGAATTCTGGGAGCCAAATTGTTCTCTTAAATAAATGGTCATCTCCATGGGGGCCATGCTAGCGGACAAGTATTATCTAGCAAGACGTCTCAGAAAGGGAAATGTACAAGAATTTGATGTGGGATGGCCGTTGGACGACCGACAATAATGCACGTAGAGCATACGACGAATAGTTTTGGGATAGTTTCCCACTGATGAGTCAATTGACGACAGACATGCCATTCCTTTCTCTACCGCGAGTGATATAAGACCCCCCCGTTTCCCACAAAAGTCGCCTGTCTGCTCGACGTCTCGCACTTTTTAAAGTCCAAAAAGAATAAAATGGAACCCATCGTCTTACCAAAACCCCCGCTTCACGAACTCCACTGTCCGATTTGCGCTTACCTTTTGGACAAGCCAGTACACTTGTCCTGCTGTTCTCATGTGTTTTGTCAAGCGTGCCTCGAGTAAGACCTTGGTTACTCTCTATGGATTCGACCGAAAGAAGTATGACGCAACTTTCCGATCCCCCACAGCCGTTGGCTCACACAAACCCCCCGCTGCCCCACGTGCTGGGCAACCCCGCACCGCTCGTTACCCGCGCACCATCCCAACCTCGTCATACGGGAAGTCGTCGACGCGTTGGACGTTGTGTGCCCGCTCGCCGTCCATCGCATCGCGGGCACCACGCCCGCTATCGCCAGGACGTCGAAAGTTACCCCGGAGGGTATTATGTACGGGGTGGTTGGGGTGGAGTATCAGTATAATTTGTGTGAGTCACGGTGTCGGTTCCTGGGACCAAGGAAGGAGGTGGAGAAGCATGTTCGAGTGTGTCATCAACATGAGGGTCCAGGTGGGGGAGGTGTGAGTGGGTTTTGGGTCTTCCTTTACGGATTCGTTGCAGGTATGGTGGTGGCCTTGCTCCGCACCGGGATGGCGTCGTGGATGTTGCCGTTCTATGCGGTGCTGATTTGGGTGCCAGTGGTTATTTTGGAGAGGTTGAGGAGTTGGCTCAGAAGTTGAACTCAAACGTCGCGGGAGCGGGCCGCGATGACACTGTGCAAGGAGGGCATTGCATGCGTTCGAGAAACGTTATGGGAGAGAGAAATTAGGTTGCTTTTAGGATGCGTATACTATCCGACAAATGTAACTTTTGAAAATCATGAGCGACGACTCTCGAGCATTCAACACGACGCGTCTGTGGCTGGCAACGGCTGGGCCACTGCTTGTGCTTACACAAGATGCATAAATGTGGATACCACTCAATCCGAACACGGCAAGATTGGTTGTGATCAATTGATTGATGTTCAGATGGTTTGGCTTGGTTTTGCTTCCAGTTCTTCAATCACGATCCTGATCAGCATCTAATCGCGACACGCCCAGATGAAACCAGCAAGCACCCCCGCCCCTCTCCTCGGTCACGTACTAGACGACCCCACGTACCTCTGGCCAATCGTGTCCGACGCTATCTTGGAATTTCGCACTTCACCATGGCTGCCTCTCCTTCATTCGGTGCATGTTGCATACCAAGTCCGAAAGAACTTTCCTTCCCTCGGCGGGCGGCCTTTTCTTGAAAGCTGGTGTACGTAACCATATGTTTGCAAAATGATCCTGAAGACGTTGAGCCGTGCTGTTATCCTTTCGTTCGGTGAAGGGAGAAGGACCTGCCGATCGTGAATATGTGTCACCGCGTTTTTTCTTATAAGAATCTTTTCTTACCGTTTATTCAGTGACTTATTTGCTTGCGGCACTTGGTGGAGGTATGCTGGCAGGTATGTCCCTACCTTCGTGACTGGATTTTGCCGCCTTTTGCGAAAACTTGTTCTAAGAATCAACCATACTCCCGCAATCCTAGCATTCCTCACCGGCCGGCCCAGCCCAATCTTATCAAACCTCACAATTCCGGTCTATACCCTCGGCTACCTCGTCGTCTTCCGCGTTCCATACATCTTCACCATCCTTCGATCCCTCTCCCCCGTCACTGAACCACCTCTCATCATGATCGATGCCATGGCCCGCGCAACGGGAATGGCAGCAATCATCGATTCCTTCCGTGGCCAACAAAACGCTTCTTATGCCGCACACGAGTCACACGTGGGACAGTTCATATTGGGAACGTTGGGTGTTACCGCGGGAGGGATCATGATTACCTGGATCAAGGGAATTCGGCGGTTTGCATACCCAGGATGGGACTTCACGGTGGTGATGTTGTCCACCTTGATTTACGCTAGCAGTGGGAATGAAAGGCTGAGGGCGTGGGGAGCGGAGCAAGTGAAGCCACTGATGCCTTACGCGAAAGTTATTGGTGTGCCGCGGACCTTTGCGTTGGAGGATTGGAAGGTGCTTTGCACGTTGGTAATGATCGTGGGCTTTGCGCTAAAACCTGGGGCGCCAGTGAGGCGGACGGTGGGATACGGAAATGCGAGAACCGCAGTCGGTGGAAACACTTTACCACGGACTCCCACGAAGGAGGACAAGGACAAATGAAGATTGGGTCAAAACGAAGCCCATTCGCGGCTTCTAAAATAAACACCAGAACATTTGATCCAAAAAGTGAAGAGTAGGAACAGCTGACTGTGGTATGGGTGAATGAGACTGAATGTATCCATTGTAGCTTATAATTTCACAATGTGGTCAGAAAGCGAGACGGTTTCAACAAAAACTCTCTGTTTCCACACTATAAAGACAAAGCAAAAACAACAAGGCGGAAGGATGCTATGACTGATTACATGGGATATGGGATGTGTTTGAGTGTCTTGGATGCGAGCACTCCGGAGTGCGAGCAGACGCGACAAGGATCTCCGTAATTTGCCTGGCCTTTTCGAGCATGACCAACCCTCCCGAAAATTCCGCAACTCCACAAAAATAGGTAGATAAACATGCAGAACCATCCGTCCTATCCCTGAATTTCGGCCAAAGTACGTCCAGACCCTGTTTCTTCTAAAATTTCCGCCGGTCGTCCACATCGCGATATCGTGAGGGCGCATCCGTTCCATGGGGTGATACTCGCGAGCTGATACTTGGGGAGGCACGTGTAGTCGCATCTCGGGGGCGCATCCATTCGCTTCGGTCGGATTCTCTATGGCCTTGTTCCCATTGAGTGGGTGGAGAAAACCTGGAAGTGTTGTCCGCCGCAGATCCGGTACGCGATGCCTGATGGCGATGTGTTTCGTCAAGGTAACGATTTCGCATAGATTCGGCTTCCGCAGCAGTAGCTGCTGTGGACCCCGAACCCGAAGCCAAAGGAGAACTGAACGGCAATGCCGACTTGAGAAAGTCTACTACCTCGTTAGAAAGGCGATCCTCCTTGATGGGCCGCGCCTGCGACACGTTTTGAATTGCGGCAAACAGTTCCTGAGCCGCTTGGGGAGTACTGAGCTGTAAACGACCAATTCACTAGCATCAGCGCAAATCAATAGTGGACATGACAATGGCTGAGCCACTCACATTAATCACGTAGGTCAAGGTCACATGTTCAACTTCGACGGTCACTCTCACATCACGAAAAGCAACTTTGGTGGACACATTCGCGCTCAAAACCACATTCAGCACTTTGAAGTCATTCCAATCATCGTACATCACTGTCACATCCAACTGATGTCAGTGGGTATGTTAACCTCGCTTGCACCAAAATCCCCTACCAAGGCGTCCAGAACCGGGCTTGCTCAGCACAGCTTTCACTGCGACCGTCCCTTGATCACATTCCTTCCGCTCAACGCGTTTTTGCGGTTCCTCAACATACAACGCGGCTTTAACCTGAACATGCATGGAAAGGGTTGATAACTGTCAGGCGCAAGTACCAACCACATTCCAACCCACTTTGTAGATAGTCGTTTCCTTATCGTCCAAAATCGGCATCTTTCCACCGGGCATGTCCCCGTAATTTGGCGTCGCGGGTCGAGAATCGGCTTCGGTTTTAATCTTCACAGGGAGACCAACAGGGTCTGATGGATTTGCGGATCTGGACTCCATCATTTGACGCATCATCTCCATGGACGGTGGAGGCATCTTAAATAGGGATGAAGATGTTATGCAAAGCTGAGGCAGTTCGCGTCCGCAAAATCATACCCCAGGCGGAATCATCGGGCCGCCTCCCATTTGAGGAAATGCTGCCACCATTGCGAAATAAGCTGCCACAGGGTCCATTGGATGCGGCGGAAACCCGGGCTGTCGAATTAGGTCAATAAATAGAAACCGAGGACTGAAAGTGGTCAAGCCAACCCATCAATTAACTCACCTGGCCAAATGGTGGTGGGGGCATAGGACCAATCTTGGACCCGGCCATAGGATTCGGAGGTAGACCCGGGCCCATCATACCTGGGGGTTTTACTAAGGGCCGACCAAACGGATTTGGCGGCTGACCCATTTTCATTGGGCCAGCCGGTTGAGGGGGTCCAAAAGGCGGGGGCATCATCCTCTTTCTCTCCATCGCCATTGCGAGTTCCCTTCTGTGCCTGGATTGCAGGGGTTCTATAAGTGGCTTTCTCTCTGTTGTTACAACCAGGGGGAAGTCCTGAAGACAATTGTCAACACGAGTCAAAGCATTATCCGATGGGCCTCCCCAATCCACACCTCCACAATGCTGGGCTCCTTTTTCAGTTCGGCTAATGCTTCTTCCGGTACTTCAACCTTCATCATCTCCTCAAGTTTCTTCTGCTCTTCGACCCGTTTTAATGTTTCCTCGTCAACAGGAATGATGGCATTTAAGTTGGGATCTTCTTCTTCCTCTTCCTCCTCGAATTGAATACCAAGATCCGCGTTGGACAGCCCCTCTGCACTGCTACCCGCAGGCTGCCTGCGGCTCTCAGACGTTTCTGCGACAACATCTCTAGCCCGCGTTCTCCATTCCGGATCCTCCGCAGTTTTCGTCTGCTTTTGGTATCAGCGAGGGACTTTCTAAAAGTCACCGGTGAGCCCAGTCCTACCGCTTGCTCAATCTGATCCAGTAATTCAATCATCTCGGCCATTTGTTGGCGTTCCCTTTCCCATTGAACCCTATCCGCTTTAATCTTCTGTTCAAGCTCTTGGATTCGAATCTTTGATTGATCAAGCTGCTGCTTCAAATGTGACTCGCTGTCCTGGCTGCTACGCTTCTGCAACTCTTTCTGCAAATGAGGAAAAGTTAACGGAGGCGCCATCATTGGTAGGCTAATGATGCACACCCGCACCTCATATTTGTCGATAGTGGACATAGCCTGTGTTTTGAATCTTTGATACTCCTCCTTCAAATCGTTGAGAGCTTTCTCCTTCTCGTTCACTTTCGATTTTGACTGCTCGTTATCAAGCTTCGCCTTCAGACACGCATTTTTCGTCGCCAATAGCTCTGCCCTGTGCACGGTCGGCAAAATATAAGACTTAAGAGGATTAAGCCAAGTGCAGCATCAGCATGGGATACCTCATATTTTTCAGATCCGTCTCCAACGTGCGTATGCGGTCGGCATCTAATCGACCCATTGTCACAAAAAATCAATTTACGGACGACCAGGAATCGCTAACACGAGTCCTGAGTACCAGAAAGTTCGGATGGTTTCATCCGTTTATTGGGAGCATCAGAAGATGTCGAAGCGGGGCTGATCGTAGGACGTAAGCTGCTCTTTGGTGGATCCGCAGCCTTTGTGACTGTAACGCCATTCGTTCCATTGGTGGGTGGCGATCTCGGCGGCGTAGCTAAGTCCTTTGGACTCTGTGGGTTAAAGTATACATCAGCAACAATTCACAGTGGCCCAGTTATGTGAAGCATGCGGCACTAACCGAGCCCAGGACTGAGTCGGCTTTCCTTTTGCGTTGCTGAACGTTGGTGGCCGCGGAGCTGCTTTCCAGGGTAGCCGGACTTGGAATCGGGTGATCCAACCCTTGCTGACTGGCATCGTCCGTTCCTGGAAACGTGCAGTTCATCAGTGTCTATGAAATTATCAATTCGCCTTGACAGCCCACACAAGCATCCTCCTGCTCACCCGTCATTCTCTAGCACTGTCGTGTTCGCAGAACCGCAGTATCGGACGTTCCGCTTGTGCAAAGGTGATACTTCTCGTACGAACTTTCTTTGTCGACGTTGGGATATCTGGAGTGGACCCGTAATTTACAAGGAGTCAGGAGCTGCTTTGGTCCAAAGTGCGAGATTGGAAATTCAGGCCCAAGCTGTCAACAACAACCTCTAGCAGAAATGGGGACACGGTCACACATGCTGATGCAAGCAATCCTTTATTTATTCCTTCCGCTCAACGGTATCCATTTCCGCCCTCTGATCATTAACCGCAGTAGGTACGACAGTAAGTAGGTATGTATGGAACCCAGCTATCGAATCGCAAACCGCTTGTATGCCGCGACCAAGTCTTCATCCACTTCCCTATCCGTCTTGCCCTTTTTCTTTTCTGATTCCCAAACTTTCCAAAATTTGAGACTTTGATCCGCTGATGCCGTCGCCACGGTTTGCCCGTCTGGACTGAGGGCAGTATGAAGAATACGCTCCTCGTGCGCCTCGGATTTCTCATCATACTTGGTGAGAGATGGGTATTTCCAAAGAGAGAGCCGGTTGTCTGGGAATCCGTGAGAAGTCACGAACTCCTTGTACTCGTGCGACCAAATGATGGAGGTCACTTGGGAGTCCGCTTCGCACGATCCAAACTTGCCGCCCGTCGACGTATTCCAAAAGTGTATCATTTTGTCATGGGAACCTCCACCAGTGGCGAGGATATTTAGCTGCCAGGGACACCACGCCAAGGCCTGCGGGAGCAAAACGTCATCGGATCAACTCCTGTTCACCACACATGAATGTACACTGAAGTTCCCTCACCTTCACCGCAGCCATATGCTCGCCTTTGGTAAATCTAGGAGTGTTCGTTCGCGCGTCCCAAATAGCCACTTGATTATCATTTCCTCCACTTGCCAGAACGTCCCCGTCCGCCCGCCACTTCAAACCACACACATCCGACTCGTGATGGAGCAATTGAGCAACCTTGTGATTTTGCATGCGTACATCGTGATTCCAGATACTCCCATCCCGTGCGCCGGAAGACAAAATGGACTCCTTCCATGACAATGACCCCACCCTCGCAGCGCGACCACGCATGGTGCGCGTTCGGCTCATTGTTTCCATGCTCCAAAGTTGCACATCTCCCTCACTTAACCCCACCGCCAAATAGCTCCCGTCGGCCATCCATTGCAGCGATGAAACGTACTTCTCTCCAGAAGCTTTGCACAGTTCATGGGCACTTCCGGTGTTCCCGTTCCAAATCCACACTGTGTCTTCGAGAGCCACGGCCAAGATATTGGTTGAAGACCAGTCGAGGAGATTGAGGTAGTAGTCGTTCGACATTCCCGGTGCATCAAGAATTTTATCAGGCTCGCTCTTGAATCTCCGCTTTTTGGCAGTGAACGAATTGGGGGGTCGGAGAGGCCTACTCCAAGTGGTGCGCAGATCCTCTCTATCTGTCGAAGGCGCTTCTGTCTTAAACGTCAGAATGCGTTGGCCCAGTGCAATACCGCACGCCTTCGCTATCTCTTCCTGATACGCGAGAGATTCGGAATCCAGCGGTTTTGTGTTTGTGTCTGGAGCTTCCTTCAGATTGAATTGACTGGTGGCTTGATCCATCACTTTTGGATTCGGGATGAATCTATCGTACTAATTAGAGACAGGAGGTTAGAACGACATGTACCAGAACTGGAGAACACCTTCTTTAGCACTGTATAATCTATACACCTACTGTCTTGACTTTCACTCGACCATGTTTTCCACCACCGCCTGGGCTAACTCCCGCCACACCGAGCCAACGTTTAGTGTGCGCTTCGATGTTTGCATTCGAAAGGATGGAACTTCTGGGCGACTGGCACGCATGCGACTTTCTTGGCGAGTGCACAAGCGCCGGCAGTGAACGAGGAGACCGAGCCTGCACAGTCGAGGTAGAAGCACGCGCTTGGGTGGTCGCGACGGTTGAACGCGCTTGGGCAGTGGACGATGTCCGGGAACCCCGAGGAGAATGGCGAGCCACCGTCTGCCCAGACGAACGTGTCGGAGTCGCGGGCTGCGGGCGGTTGACCCCTGCCGTCGGTCTCCGACGTACGGGCGATGCCGCGCCGGATGTGATGGCGAACGCCGCCTTCTGAATCTGAGGGCTCACGGGCATTGGTCGTTGCCTCGTAGGTCGAGCAGAGGCATCTTTATTGGACTTCGTGTCGTTACCAATTGCCATTTAGGTAGGAGATGGGTTGTCAACGTGGGAAGTGGAAGGAGAGGGAGTGAGCCAAGCTGCAGGACGAACTCGGTGCAGAGGAACTGTGGCTGTCGACGAAGGGAAGTTTGCAGCCCAGGAACTCCAGCAAGCGGAACGCGGTGAACCGTCCGATAGGTTCGGACGGTGCTTACGTAGCCACCCGCTTGTGCTAACGTAATGACTGAGCAGCCAAGGCCCATAAGGCAAGTGCCCAGGAGTGGGTTGGGCTCCCTCTCTCAACCAACAGCGTCTTTTGGAAGGTCACCCCGCCGTCCGCGCTAATCCATCCATCCTTGCAAAAATGGTGAGTTGTCTGCATCTAACCTTCGACGTGTTGCTGTTGTCGGAACCCTGCGGGAGGATGGATGGATGGTTTTGACGAGGACGACTGGAATGGCGAAGCCGATATTCTCGACCGATAATTTCGACCCCATGGCGCAGAGGAATTGGTGCAGTAAGGGACCGAAGAGTACTGCAAGAGGGGAAAGAGCGGGAGGCGGGGATTCGGACGGTATCAAGTCGAAGGTCGAATCCGCATGCTCATGTCCTTTCCCTACTCCGACAGCCCCCGAAAGCAAAGAAGGCACCCGTCGCTGAGAACATTCAGCTTGGTCCCCAAGTCCGTGAGGGCGAGAACGTCTTTGGCGTTGCTCACATCTTCGCGAGCTTCAACGACACCTTCGTGGTATGCACTGAAAATCCTGTGTTAGCCCTGGAGGGGGTATTTATGCTGACGATTGCGTCCTTGCCTTAGCACGTCACTGATTTGACTGGCCGCGAAACCATCGTTCGTGTTACTGGTGAGAACTGATATTCGTTTATGTGGTTGTCTGGCGCCGTCGGTATCAGAGCTCGTGTGCATTTTCTTTCCCCCCCTTTGGGCAAGACGCAAAGGCACAGGGGTACAGAGAGTGCGGTTACCGATACGGCTGCCAGACTTCGGACCAGTGGTGAAACACTCAATCCGATCTGTGCACCCCAACGATTGACCGCTCTCTCCCCTTTACCCCCGATCTTTATCATTGCAGGTGGTATGAAGGTGAAGGCCGACCGCGACGAGTCCTCCCCTTACGCGGCTATGTTGGCTGCTCAGGACGTTGCTGTCAAGTGCAAGGAGGTTGGCATCACCGCTCTTCACATCAAGCTCCGCGCTACTGGTGGCAACGGCACGAAGACCCCTGGACCCGGTGCTCAAAGTGCTCTCCGTGCGCTCGCCCGTAGTGGAATGAAGATTGGTCGTATTGGTACGTCTCGACAAAGTCTGCTCTTTTCGACGAGCTTATTTTCTCACTTTATATTCCTTCACGTAGAGGATGTTACTCCCATCCCCACGGACAGCACGCGCAGGAAGGGTGGTCGCCGTGGTCGTCGTTTGTAGGAGCGGTTTGTTTTGTTGGACGTTCGTTCTTGCATTGGACTGGGTGGGGTGCAATCAATCATTGTCAAATATACTTATGATCTGAGTTGCGCTGAAGAATCGGCTGGTTGTTCCATTTCTGGTGGGGTGCTGAAATGGCACAGGCGGTGTGGCGAGGAATGACTCTTGACGGATTGGTGCCATGCCGAAGCTTTGATCAAATCTGGGATCTCACCACTTGGCTCAAAAAATCTGATATGGATTCATCCATTTACCAAGTTGGTCCAACCGGCCACACTATCTAAAACATTAGCCCGCCTCAGCGACTTGAAGGCAATCATTTTGGATGCGAACTGGGATGTCGCGCGCATAAAAAGCAGTGGTAAGTGAGTCTCAAGCAGCAGCAAAAATCCACCAGAACCCCAGCGACGGAGGACGGCAACCTTTGGGAGTGGGAATGCAAGAATAATAAGGGTTCTTCAGAGTCTGCTGGCTTAAAATCGCTCGCTGGGCCAGGCCAGGATGCGGGGAAAACCCACAAAGAAACCGAACGTCCCGAGGGAGCCAGCGAGCGGAAATGGAACTTTTGATAGATTGCAACATTTCCCCTATGGGTAAGGTATTTGAGGGAATCGGTTGCCCGCGTGTGTTACCCGCCAATTACAATGTATTGGATAATTGTGCCACCTGGCAGGAAGAGGCCGGTCGGCGGATTCCCTCAAAAACCTTATTTAGTCACTGGAATGTCGCCCGGAATTTGCGAATTAGTCAAGTGGGCGGTATTGATTGACCTCCGGCTATTGATCAATATCTATATCTAAAGGTACACGACCTCGCAGGTTCTGCACTATCAACAGTAGCAATTATTACATCTTGTTCATTAGTCCTTCCGTAAAGAGAAAAATGTTGAGAAAGTACTTGTGAGTAGATCTACATTTACGTCACAACGCCCAATTTCTGCAACAAATTCCCGCTTGCCAGTGCACACACTTCGGCGGGATGTCTCCAATGGATTCGAGACTGAGGAACCCGGAATCAAACTATAACAACCTGCGTGTCATGAGACTCTCCCTCCGCATCCTGAGAGTAGTCAACTAATTGCCCTCACAGCGCCTCCATGTCCCGTAGTTTTTCACGGTTTTTAATCTGAGTGTGCGAGCGTGAGGTGCAGGATCTAAAACAACAGCGCTGAAATGGTAGACAATCTTGATGATCTGGTACTTTGTCACAATTCTTTTCCACTGAACCTCCCTCTCCTGTGGATATACACCCAAATGTGCTCATTCACTTCTGCCACAGCAACTGGTGGAAGGCCGACACCAGAAAGCACCACCTTCTGGTGGTTGCCGTTCCCGCACAGGCAGTACAATGTGACCCGTGAGTGACGTTTTATTTTGTCACTGAGCAAGAGGCGTCCATGTAGCGGGGGTTGGTGGTTTTAGCCGCTCCTGCACAAAGGAAATGTCAAATCTGACTATTGGATACCATCGCGCCGCGCGTCCGCTGTTCTGATAAACAGCTGGATACCGACTCCCGCAGTGCGCAGTTGCGAAAAAGCTCGTTGGTTTTGTACCAGGAGCAACAGGCTTGTTATTCGGTCTCTGTAATTCGGTGTCTGTAAGATGTGTATGTTGTCATGTCGTCGCTGCATTTATGTTCCCGAAGAGGTTCTTTTCCGAATGTCTCGGTTGTCTCCGCAACGCTCACAGTAGAGTTTTGGGAGGAAAGGCGAGTAGAGTGTATTGTATTCGCCAGATGTGCGATCTGAACTCCAGAAATGCCCACTCAATTTCCAAAATGATATATTCTTATGTGATATAACCCTCCGCCGATGTGATATAACCCTCCGCCGATTTTAGTTCCAACTAATCTCGCTTCTCGACACCCGTCCATTGCCGTTCTCTCCCTTCCCTTCCTATCAGACGGCCCCGACCTCAGTCCTCAATTTCTTTGTGGCCGTAGTGCCTGTAGCAGAGCTCATTTCCGATTTAACCCCTTTTTCAGATGAGGCGGATGATGTTTCGATCTTCAGAGAGCTCATGTAAAGCAACAATTGGGAGTAGACGAAGGTGATGGCACCGATTGGTGCTGTTGCACCCTTGCTGATCACGTTTACAATGGACAGGATGGTGACGATAGCCATTGCAGCGGTGGCGAGAAGGAGTCGAGCCTCTTCGCGAATGACCATTTTTCGGTAGATTTCCATCCGGGATGGCAATGACGCCACGTCACCAACAACTTGAGTGAGTTTCCGAAGCATAATCATGGATGCGACGACATCAATGAGCATCCAGACGACGTAGAGGAGAACGACCGCCCAGTTGACCGTGACGTGGCCCAGGTTGGTGGTGTTGCAGTCGCCCGAAAAGTTGTAACTTTCGCCCATGTAAAGGAAGTATAAGCCGACGGATAGAGCAAACGTTGCCAAAGGCGGACGGCGGTCGGTGCTGCCCGAGATTCGGGTGCACCGATAGACAATGTAGGTATACTAAAATGAAGAGATCTTAGGATGTATGAATACGGCATGGACAATATACGTCCGAAGCGCACCTTAAGTCCGTCTTTAAAGCACCAAATGAAGTCGCCGACGAACCAAAAAGCGGTGACGCCGCAAGGGGTGAGGTGGTCGGCCACAACCAAGCCCGTGTAAGCAACAATCCATGCAAGGACGTCGAAGTAGATCATCCATTTAGCGGTGTCTCTGAGGTTGAATCCAACTTGCCACTGGCCAAGACAGAACATGACCATCACAGTTGCAAATGCGACGCTCCCTGCAAAATCGCTGAGGCCGCCGAAAAACGTGAACAGACTTGATGGCATCTACCATTGGAAAGGATGTGAGCGCGTCTCAGGGAAAAATAAGCACACTCCATGGAAGACTGTTGAGGTTCATTACCTCGTTGGGTAACTGGGAAGTTGTCAACAAAATGGATGGGGAGCAGAGGGGGAACTTCCCCCCGTTTTAAGTGCCATTCTCGAGGTAAATAAGAACTAGGACATTGTGATCACCAGTCATGCCGACCATCTCTTCATTTTTCATTGTAGTCTGGACCTTTGCGCTTTTGCATCGCCAGCCTATCGAATTTTCTTCCCATTGACATTTGGTGCTCATTCAATGCGCCTCTGTTTGCTTAGTTTTCAAGTGTCTACGACGTTTACGACAAAGAAGTTCCCATCCAGTCCAGGCGCTTGTTGATAAATGTGAGCAATAGCACAAGACTACCTTTCATGCGCCATGTGACGATTGTCGGTGAGCTGTCTATGTACTCTACTAAATTCCCGCACTTCGCCCCCTTGTTCGGAGGCCTGCATTTCTCTGACATCCCAACGGAATAGAATCCGCGGTGTTGGTGGGTGTTTTGTTGAAAGAAGTCGAAATCATTCAGGTCGGGATGTGTCCAAAATTTCGGATACCCTGGATACCCTGTATGTTTGGTGCCACGGACTCGTTCTTCGAACCGCCTGATCGAACCCGCAATATTCCACGTTTTCATTGACCCCCACAACACCGAATAACAATCATCAATCCAGCGCGCAGTTTGCTACCCCACGGGAAGCTCCTACGCAGACTTCCATGGTAGTGATCTTATCCCTCCGTAAATGTTTTTTTTTGTTTTGAGCCGCGCAAAGGGGCTGAATTCCGACCGGTTACTCGAACGGGCTTTGGGAGTTACAGGGCATCTTTGTGGGAAGCTTCGATATTTGCCAAACACTCATTTCTAGGCGAACATGCACGTTGACCAATGTCGTTTCACGCGTCATTAAATTATTTTTTCTACAATAAAAAACCAATGCGATATATATTACAAATGGAAAGGGATATGAAGCCTAATTCAGAATCGCTCTTTCATTCTGGAGCTGACGGTTCGCAGCTGGGAGTAAACCTTCCCCGGACTGCTTCCCAAAATCAGAGATACAACGGCATCTCTTGCAATCTTGATATTGGCGAAAGAGCCGAGAATATGTATCTTGGTATCTGCGATCACCAGTCGCGTTCGAGAAGTGTTTTCAATTGCAAATTTAGTCTTCCCGTCCTTCCCGGCGATACGGCCAATCGCTCGAGAAAGGTTGTCGCCTGCCAAGGTTTTCACATCTTTGATTTCGAAAGTGTCGATGTATAAATCATCCAGACGCAAAAGTGCTACCGCATCCTGAGAGAAATTTCAATGCATTAGCTAATGTAAGTCGTCGCAGGGCGCCCTGCCCAGAAGTACATACATTGACGTCAAACCCGAGCGTGAACGCCTTCACAAAGTCGGCCCCCTTTTGCAAGGCTCCGGTATCTTCTGTCTCATCACAACTCTAGATTGCCAGAACGAAAAAAATCAACGACCGATCAAGGAGTATTTAATTCTCCAAAATGGAAAACATACCCGCAATTCAACAGCCTTAGCTTTAAGGTTCATCCGCACTTGAAGCTTCATGTGCTCAACTAGTGGCGAATAGATCTTGAGCCATTCCTTCTTTAGGGGTGTTAAGCGGTGAGGAGGGACAGGGACCCGGCGGAATTCATTTTTTTTCGACTGCGAAAGTGGAACGCGGGATAGTCTCATCAGCAAAAACAGCACCACCTCCAATCCAACGTTAAACCTCGCTCGCTTCTTGGCAGTCAGGATATAAAATTGTCATCAAGAAACCAGCGGTGATACTGTGATCTACCGAGGCCCACTCAGGGCTTGACTCTATATGGGTTCATCATTCCGCCAGCATATTCCGCTGTGCGTCTTGCCGCACTTACCATCAAATCCTTGGGTTTTAAGGCGGGGAAATCCGGTTTGTCTGTGTCCATTGCGTCGCCGCCGCCCCCATTGGCGCCTTGCGTTGGCTTCACTTGAGCGTCCAGTTCACTTGAATGTACCACATCCACATCCATGGTTGTTGAGTGTCGAGACGGCATGAAGAAAACAAAACTGGAGAGCGAACAAAAAAAAGAAATCAGTGGCGCAGATATTTTGCCATAAAAAATGCGGCGCAGCTTTGGCTTACGTCCGAGAGGTCCGAGACGTCCGGACACCAGGACGGCATTCCGAAGGGCACAACGATCCTCCAATGGAGTCCATGGACGGCGGCAACAATCCGTCCGCAGCTGGCCAGCCTCTCGTCAATGCACCTCCAACATTTCCTGGTCGGGCAGAACAGATAGATGCTTTGACTGCCCTTATGGGACAGGTAGTTCATGCGTCCGACAGCGAATTTCCCAATCGTTGCGCAGCCAACCTCTTCCTTGTCAGCCAACAGAACCTTCACCACCGTGCATATTCGTAACAGGCGTTACAGCAACGGGAAAAACTTGTGTCCTTCGCCACCTCTTCTCTACTTCGGTTTATCCGCATCCTCGACGAGTTGCATGGCTAAATTGCGTGGACCGACACTCGACTCGTTTGCTGTTTGAGAGCGCACTCAACCAGTTGGCTGGGGTGGAACCTCAAAGGACAGACGATGGAAACAGCTTCATTGGGTTGGCTCGGTGTGACAACATAAGTGATTTTGTGGCGAATTTGGGGCAAGTATGCAAAAAGGTTGATGAAGAAGAGGGTGTGCCGGTTGGATGGGGCCCGACCAGATACTTGGTATGCTTCTTTATAATCACATTCAGCTATCATATTCACGTTTGTAATTGACTGATAGTTACCGAACTGTTCAGATCTTTGACAAAGCAGAGCGCCTCAGAAATTTTTCTCCAACCCTCATCCCCACCCTTATGAAACTTCCCGAGCTGGTAGGGTATCGCGTGCGACTACCTCCTCTTGACTCAGTTAAATCACTAACAGCAACTTCCCAGACCAGGCAAAACATCACGACTATCTTCATCAGTTCCATCGCATGGGATGACTTCCGTTGTCGCGCCGGTTCCATGGACCCAGTCGTGGTCCATTTTCCCCAATATACAAAACCCGACGTCCTCAAGATAATTTCTCGCGACTGTCCGCCTGACGAGGAGATGCCATTCTTCCTTTCTTTTGTGGATCTAGTTTACGGAGTATTTTACAAGCCTTGTCGAGATTTAAACGAGCTCAGGCATTTGGTAGCCCTTCTCTTCCCAAAATACGTGGAGCCTGTCTTGGCGGGAAAAGGTACGCTAGCGAAAGTTATATCGCCAGTTCAGTGCTTGGCTTCCGTAAGGAAAGAAGGTATTGAAAAAATGAACGGCGATACAGTTACGAGGCAGCAGACGGCAAAGCTTTTTCAACACATTCAACATCACATGAAAGAAGCCTTGCACAGTCTTTACCTGCGCGAAATTTCTAGCTCAGAATGGCTAAAGAAGTCAGAGGCCAAGAGCAAGTTTCTGGACGTATCACGCAAATGTGAGTCCCTTGAACACGTCTCTGCAAATCCCGTAACAAAAAAGCTTACACAACTGCGCAATTTCCAGGGACACAAGAAGTCGACCTCCCTTACTATACCAAATTCCTGCTCATTGCGTCATTTCTTGCGTCATACAACCCGCCGCGGTTGGACGTACGGTTTTTTTCGCGGGGCGGTGAGGAAAGGAAGAAGAGAAAAGGGGGAAGGGGCAAGGTACCGAAGAGCGAAGGCGGCGGCAAGGTAATTGTTGCATTCGACCGTCGCCGAGAAATGTGCGATTCCAAAACTCATTTTTGTTAATGGGTCAAATAGATGCGGCAGCAATTGCTGGGACCCAAAGCGTTTCCCGTCGAACGAATGCTGGCGATATTTTACAGCATCGTGGAGACGGATGTCGATTGCAGTGTTGATATACAAACCCAGGTTCGTGCCCTGTACGGCACTATCGCGACCTACGAGCGATATTGTGTTGAAACGTTGTTCAATTTTGTTTGCAGATAACGTCTCTCATCAGCTTGCGACTGCTGGCGCGCGTGACAAGCGTTGACCGTCTCGATAGCGTCAAGTGCAAATGCAACGTCAGCTTTGAGTTCATTGAGAAAGTTGGGCGATCTGTTCGGTTTAATGTTTCCAAATACTTGCACGATTTTATGTAAACTTGAAAGGCGTAAAGAAACAATATTGTACATATAATATTCATCACTCGATTGCAAGCTGTCCTGCTATCAGTCACGCATGGTATATACATCGTTTAGAGGATCCACCATCGCCCATCATGACCCTGATACACCTCGTAATCCTCTATCAACGCCTTGAAAGGCGCTGAGTACGCTTCCGCCCCAAAACGGGACGCCAAGTCCTCGTCACTAACACCTGCTCCCCCCTTCTCCTTCATAAATTCCAATATTTGACTTGCATCCACTGCTTTCGCTGGGAAGCTCACACCAACGTCAACAGCATCGGCTCGTTCAACAATGGACGAAGTTGGGATGGATACACCCGCCGCACTGTCTGTTGCCGCGCGTGCGAAATTTGGCGGTGTAGACCCCGCCGGTCTCCACGGCGACGCCAGTGGTGAAGGTCCAGTGTGCATGGATGCCGACCTTGCGTATCCAGGCGGACTGAGATCCGACACGGTCCGCCGTGGCGGAGTGCGTTTTGCATAAGCGGGCGCACTCTCCCAGGGGAGCACACGTTTTTTGGGAGGAGGACGGGCGACCAGCGTCTTTTTTAACTTGTCCGTCACACGGGAGGTTGAAGCCGCTGCCTCTTCTTCCGTCTGTGGGACGAAAATACATTAGCAACAAGACAATCTGAAGCGCTGTTGAAGAATAGATAAATTACCTCGTAGCGCAGTTTGACGAGTTTGACAACTGATGGCGTTAAACCGGGCACGGAATCTCCGAGCACACTTATGACATGGGGAACCGAGGGTTCCCCGCCGTCTTCGGCTTCCAGTACGTCATATATCTTTTGTCGAACGTTCTCAGAAATGTTCAGGCGTGGCCAATAACCCAAAATTGCCGGCGGCCGTGTTTGCGACCCAACCACCTATTCGCAACAAGAACCATCAGTCAGATACCGGCTCTGCCTTGCAGAAGATCACGACATTCACCTCCAAAGCTTTGCACAAATGTTCCAGCACAGTCTCCATCTTCATCCCTCCAAAATCTGCAATATTCTGCACGCTGGTACCCAACTCAAACTGTTCCAGCACCTCTGCTTCTTTCGCCGAGAGGAGGGTATCGAATTCCCTGGCCTGAAGTTGTTTTGGTTGTGACGCGGGTGGGGGCAGTGGCAGATTTGCGTCAAGGCCCCGCTCCGAACAGAAAGTTGCGATGATACCCATGCAATCGCGGCCGTACTTTTCGACTTTTGCAGGTCCCTGAAATCGCTTTCTTTAGCGACCGGCTGAAAACTGAACGACCCTTATGGTGTCACTTACAACACCATCAATATCCTGCATAAATTTTGCGTCCGTCGGACGATATTTACAAAAGGAAATGAAAGTTTGATTGTGGAACAGGACATATGGCGGAATGTTTTCCTAAACATGCGATGAGCCGTGGTGAGTCTGTGAACGCGTAAAAACAAAAGATAGCAACCCCCCCACAAACCTGCGAAGCTCTATCACGTCTCCAGCTCTGCAGGCGCTCAAACAACTCCTGCTCCACGGGCGTTAATTCTCCCTGGTGTTGCCTCTTCACGGTTGCACGCTCGCGGCTGGTGCTCCTCTTGGGACCACTGGCTTTCTTTTGAACGATCATGGACACGGGAAGGTCCACCTCAAACTTGAGTTCATCAGCCAAAACCGGTCGCCTTTTTTTGAGCACCTCGTCCGCAACTCCAGTGGCCTCGAAGCGGTTCAGAAGAGCGTCTCCCTTGTGCGCCGTGCTGTACGTAGGCGCAAGGTATTTCTTACTACTGCCGAACGATTGGTTCGGTTTTATCATTCCTGTTCGGTTGCGTTGAGGATTGACAAATGACTAGAGATCCTATGGACAGTCTCCACCCACCATGTTGCTCCAGGATGTGTGACAATGCCCGCCACCATTCCGCGCTGCGATACGAGCCCAAACCAAATACTTTGCTCCGGTCTTTACCAGAATATTTGGTGTCCTTCCCAATAACAACGTCGATGGGCGTTCTCAGTCCCCAGCGGTTGCCAGTATCTAAGAAGCATACATTATGAGGGACGAGTCACCAGCATTTTGCGCGGCCCCCACAACCGTACCACGAATGGCCCTTAAGAGCAGGTAAGCCTCCACCGCCAAATCCTGACGCCGCGCTTCCGCGTGACCCGTCTTTGCAGTGTACGCACAGTTGTCACAATTACTAAAAATGATTGCAGTCAGCTTTGGCGCTTTTCGAGTGCAGTGTATTGGCCCTTACTCGCAGTTTGTGATCGTTTTGTCTGCCAAAGAAAGCATGAACAATCAGTTGGGATAAGATTATGCTAACGTCCTGTTTCTCTCACCTCCAAAATAGTTCAGTATCTGCTGACGTCGACACTGCGCGGTCATCAGGTATTCTTTAAAGTTATTTACCAGCTGTAAAGCGACGGAAAAGACATCAGCAGAGACAAAGGCAGTAAAGCGAATGTTATCGACTAACCTCCAAGTACAGTCGCTCCACGCGTTGCTTTACAACGGGATTATTTATGCGCTCCGTGTCAGAGAGCGCCATACGCGTCAAACCGTTCAAGTCCCCGTCGCTGAATTGGTAATATTTTTTAGGAGCACTACCCTTTGGTACACCATCATATCCAAAATGTTTACCTGTAAAACAGAATGCAATCCGACGGCAGCCCGTCCCTGTGATAACGCCAAAAGCATAACATTAAGACGACTTGAAATGTGCCGATTACTGAAACGCTACTGACCTGCCGGCACGACCAGTCTGTGCGAACGGGAGGAATAACGAATCATTAGGGACTATTATGAACGAGCCAGCCGGCAATATGGTGAGTACCTGCTGGTAGTATGCTTCGAGGCTCTTGGTTGCACCGTAGTGGATCACTTTTCTGATGTCGGGCTGCATGGATCTCAGATGATTCCGCCAATTTCGTGGCATAGACTCAGTACTCAACCGACCTTATCAATACCCATACCTTCCCGTACCATAAAAACGACCAGTAAGCATATCAAAGTGAAATGTGCCAGGCAGGTGTGCTGACTTACCGAACGCTGTTGTGGCTACCAGCACACGAATCTTATCAAGCATGAATTCTGACTGCAGTCGTTTGCGCGTTTTCAAATCCAGTCCAGCATGGTAAGCAGCCGCTGGGATCCCACATTCTGTCAGAAATTCGGCAAGTTTCTCCGTTTCTTTCCTGGCTGCGGCGATGGACATCACTGGTTAGCTCTCCCTTGCTGTTCCACACAATACCGCGAGACCCGACTCACTGGGACAATACAACAATGTCGAGCCCTTCGCGACATCCGATTTATGCTCTTCAAGGAAAGGCAAGATATCATGCATCTTCTCCGAAGTCTTCTTGTGCACAGCGTAGCTAAGGTTGGGTCGATTGACCGTTGCGGTTGATCTAAGCGCGTCCTTATTCAATTGCAGAATCTGTACAATATCTTCTTGGACTTTTGGAGTAGCGGTGGCCGTTAACGCCATTATAGGTATCTCAGGGAAATGTTCGCGGAGAATGCCCAGTTGACGATACTCCAGTCTTTTTTTTGCATGTTCGTCGAATAGAAGCCTTAATTCCAATCTCCAAAAACAGATTGTGCGGCACTCTCTCCTTACCGAAAATCATGGCCCCACTCCGACACGCAATGGCTCTCATCAATAGCAATTAAGCACAGCCCCCTCCCGTTTCTTTGCATTGATTTAATATCGTCCAGCCACAACACCGCCTTTTCAGGAGTCAGATACACAATCGCATATTCGCCTCGAATCGCGCGTCCTTCTACTGTGGCATCTGTTTGAGCGGAACCTAGGAAAGCGCAGGGTATATTCATGCTGGAAAGTTGAGTCACTTGATCTTCCATTAATGAGATTAGAGGAGAGATCTGCGGAAGTGGAATCAGAAGGTCCGCTACTCATTTCCACGGCATTTCAGTTGCCCCAACTCACCACCAATGTTGTCCTCCCTACCCACCCAACAGTCCAATTTGGATCAGTCTAAAATGAACGCATATTTTCAAATGTACGCGTTGGGAGCACTGACCTGTAACCAACGCAGGAATCTGGTAACAGATACTCTTCCCGCTCCCGGTGGCCATAAGTACAAAGCTGTCCCTCCCTATATTCGATTCGCCGGTCCCGCACTTAGCACGCACACGACGTCTTCAACACATCAACCTTGTCTCCGCACCTTGAACGGCAGCGGAAATGATCTCCAATTGGTTACTCCTAAAGCTATTATACGCAAACCATTGCTTCAAGTGGTGTGTTGCCGACTGTTCTATACCCTCTGGTGTCGTCAAATCAAACGGGGATGGGGAGGGTGGTCTCTCGGACACGGGAGAGTGAGGGGCAAGGTAGGTCTGAATGGTTGGTTGCATTTTGCGCAGTTGTGCGGGTAGGGAGGCGAGGGCGCGGCGAGTCAAGGGGAGGCGAAGGTGGAGGAGGGACGTGAAGGGTTGCCGCAGGCGGGAGGTTGCCAGACGGTAAAAGTGCATGCCCCGCTGGCTTTTTAGGGGAAGTTTGTGAGAGCGAAGAAGGCTGGCACCCACATCGCGACCCCCCACTTTATCCGCTTTTGGGTAGATTGACTCCAAGCATCACGGACAAGCCACCAAAAGGTTTCGGCTGCGCGTCGCTTGTCAAGCGCGATGGCCTGGTCCTCATTCTCGTGGCACTCATCGTCGTTGCGGTCCCGCCTATGGAAGTTGCAAGAAAAATATGGGACCACCCGGCAGGTATATCATAAAGCGTTGGTAAAACGGCACCGCTGCTTAAAAAGCTCTAGTCAGTCCGACCGGATTTCAATTTCCGCAGATCCAAAAACCGTCCACTTGTGGGCCCCGACAACGAAACGGGCTCGTACAC